>BJCN01309654.1:1742-29082 GCA_018326445.1 Flaveria brownii
ATTCTACTATCTTCTCTTCTTAATGTTCTTCATTTACTGTCATATATAATATAACTGTTTTGCTTTTTATACTATGATCTGAACATCAGTTATGGTTCACACAAAGAGATTGTACAAATTAGAATGTTGAGATAATTGGTAGAATGTTAGTATTTAGATAATAATTTCTCACTATAGGTCTTCTCAGCTTGTAAAGTTTTTTAAAAGTGTTGGAACTCTTGGTTTTGATTTGTTGGAACTCTTTCTCGATACATAAAACCTACAATAAATTGAAACCTCAACCCAATACATTATATAAAGTCTCATCAATTGTTTATTGATAAGGGTGAGTGTTGTATCGCTAATTAATTGTTTTCATAAATTTATATTTTACTTGGTTGATTTCCTTATGTAGTATTAATTTGTACAATTCATAGTAATATTTATTTATTGTTTGTTTAGATGAAATTGTTCATGCTATTACTGAGTACTCTAGATCATTCATGCGACTATAGTCTTAGTAAGTTAATTCTATCCAGTTGAGTTTAGATTCAGACTGGTTTTAGTTTTTGAAACGTCTACATTACAATAGTATTCTAAATTTGTATACAAAGAGTGGTTTCATTATGTACCAATTTGAGTGATTCTATTATGTAGATTTCTATAATATGACCAGTTTGATTGCAAGACAACCCATATTAACCTATTCGTATATGTTTTTTAATTTATAGCGCATACAAAGTTAAATTTGTACTCCTTGAAATAGGGTGAATGTATCGCACGAATTGATATTGATGTCGTGAAATGTTGTAATTGTGCTATCAGAAGGATGCTACATTAAAAATCCACAAACAAATCTATTTACTTTTAACTTTTAGCTTCACGACTTAAAATTATTATACTTGACTCCGCTGTAACGCGCGAGTCACCTTCTAGTAATATTTCTATTGTATAAAACTGCTATAGTATGGCTTCATCTCGTTCCTCTGAATTCTAAACAGAAATAACCACCATCAGCCACCATGAACACTGCATGCATACTTCACCATTTGCTCGCAATCGCCACCGTGCTACTAGCTACGCCGTTCACTCCGGCAGCCACCGGCGGCGACACCACGGCGGCACCGTCGTCTCCGGTGCCGGGAGGCTGCGCTGACTCCGTCATCTCCTTCTCCCCCTGCCTTCCGTACATATCCGCACCGCCGAACGATCTCTCCTACGAGCCTTCATCGCAATGCTGTGACATATTCAACGGAGCTTTTGATTCCGATGAAGCTGAATGCCTCTGTTACCTTGTTCGTCAGAACAGCCTCCTCGGTTTTCCTCTCAATGTCACGAAACTGCTGTCGTTGTCGGATCTGTGTTTCGTGAAGAACAGTAGTCAGACGAATAGTACGAAAAACTCTCTCGATTCGATTTGTTCAGGTTCGATTGCTTTCTGATGATGTTTTTGTAATCGGATTGTGGTTGTGCAACTTGATTTGTATTCATTGTTGTTTATGCTTCGTTCGAGTATTGTTTTGTGGAAGTTGTTCATGTTTAATAGAGTTTTCGTAGAGTCTAAGTGAAAGCTTTAAACGATTATGATCAACATGTATGCGTAGAGTTGAAGTTAATTTGTGGAGTATAAGTTTAGTGAATTGGGGAATTTGAGGCTAGGGTTTCGGAGGTTGAACAATTGGGGAAATGGCGGGATTTTGCGTTTGAAAATAGTTCATTAAATTCATATGGTATATTGTTGGGTTCGGGTGTGTGTATGGTAGTGTAGTTTGGTGAATGAAAGAATCAAACACAGGTAAATAATTTTCTGAAGAAACTCTATGCATTTTTGAAGGATAAAAAATGCAATATGAGTGTTCATTTTGTTGTCATTCTTGTGTTTGTAGTTCATTGAGGCTTTCTGTGTTTAGTTGTGAAAACCAGTTTGTGTTTGAAGTTTTTATATACTTATGTTTAAATATACTTACTGCTTTTGCAAATGTATCGATTTAGGTTCACCAACTCTGCCTCCTCTCATCGCAATGCCAAAGAAGCCCCCTTCAGGTTTCGATCCTATCTTCTTTCTTGAATCTTGTTTTTATCATTCCACTTAACCCCAAACTATTCAATATATTATAGTGAATATTAGTGATACTCCATGATTGTTGAAATTCACCATAAGTTACTAAATTGGTTATTGAATTTTGGCTTCTTCTAAATATGCTTGATTCTTTCAGTTTTGTTAACGTAAAGCTTGGTGATATTGCAGATAATAATGCACGACGTGCACCACCTCCCCCAAAGCCAACCCTACATCATCCCCCATCATCACCAATCACCAAGCCCGCACCTGCTAACAATACATCCACACGAAACGCCACTAAGCCATCTACTCCAGTGCAGAGTAACGATCTGGAATTAACAAATGTTGCCTGTATCTGGTGTTTCTTGTTCGAATTCGTATATTTCATCATTGGTCAAATATAGCAGGTATGGAAGACTAAATCCTACAGAATGTTGTGTTGTTTCTTTTCTGATTGAATTTTGCTGCAACTATACCACTGTATGCATACATGATTTGATGTACAAGATAGATGAGGATATGAGATATAAATGGTTTCAATAAAGAATGTCATTTTATTGAATCAAAGCCATGTAAATGGTCTATTGTGGGCATTGGTTTAATTATAATGTTATCCAAGTTGCAAAGTGCAGCTAACTATCCAAAGAAGGGATGATTACATATTTAGATAAACAATAAAAAAGTGCAAAAATGCGGGTGGCAGTTTGACACGGTCTGAAACACGCCGTGAATCCAACAATGTTTCATTTAGAATCGAACTTATAACCGATGTCATCTTTGAAATTGGATGGATTCATGTTAATTTCAGTTGATAAATTCAACCATATTTTGGATCAAATAAAATGTTTGCAATCCTTCTAGTTTATATATAAAGAAAAATAAGTGACAACTGATAGTAGGGATGGCAAAAAAACACGAGCTTCTGATAGTGATATGTTATCTAATACAATATGTAATAAAAGTTTTTCGACACAACATATTATTTATAAAAAATATAAAAGTTGGTTTTAACGTCAGTTTGGTTAATTCGGTTTATTTATACACATATAACCATAAACAAACCATAAAATCAGTAATAGAAAAAATCAGAACAGAACCATGACTTTCTTCATCGGTTATTCGGTTTTTGGGCTCACCCCTATCTTAAACACTCAAGTTCAAGAATCCATATTCTGAAAACAAAACGCCGTACGCCCCATTGGGGGAAGATCCGAAAATGATGAGAGTTTGTCCGCTACGACTCACTGCGAGTTATAGCTTTGTCGAGTTTCCTAGTCTAGTTGAGGGTTAAAAGTTAAAATACTTAATTTACTTTTTGTTTTTTACTTTTCTTTCTCTATATGACATCCTGGAAAGTGAAAATTGATTTGAGATTTTTTGTAGATAAAAAAAAGGGCGTACCTGGTGCTGCAAAGAGCTCCCGCGTTTTCGCAGGGTCCAGGGAGGGTCCGTCCCATTTAAGGGAAGATGTACGCGGTCTTTCCCCCACATTTTGTGGGGAGGCCGTTTCCACGGATCGAACCTGAGACCTTCGGTCCCTTAGGAACAACTTTTTGTAGATAATTGATTGATTCCTTTTTAGTAGTTTTACATGGTGTTTGATCAAATGGTGGAATGAAATTGTTTGCAATGGAAGGTCATTTATGATGGTTTGGTGATAAGCTGTTGTCCCTCTGTGATTATGACAGGTTTGTTGCTTTTGGATAGAAATAAAACTGTGTCAAACTTTAAAATTATAAAGTCTAAACGTGTCATAAACTTCAAAGATTAATAACATAATTGCAATATCGTGTAACTTATTTTTGTCAAAATTGATAAAATTATTACTTCGATTGATTATGTAACAAAGATGGAATTCATATATAAAAAAATCAGTTAATCTAGAATGTAAAATGTGGATTTATACATACATAATTGATGTTAGGCATTAAGTTTCCTTTTTAATACAACATCCTAACTTGTCAAAATTGGAAATTTTGCCCAAGTAACTTAACATTATAACCTACCAAGATAGAAGCACATGCCTGCCAGGAGCAAGTGTTAACCGATATATATTTAGTATATATCGGTTGTATATATTTGAATTGTATTTATCTTTATAGATTGATAGTGTTTCCTTTATTATAGGATAGTTGGTTAGAATACTATTTGTATATATAGACATCTTTTGGTATCAATGGAATTCATTGAGTGTTCACAGAATTACAAGTACTACCAAGCATTGTAACGTACCCAAGACACAACATTTTCCTACTTAACGCTATGGTTTCTATATTGAGCAAACCAAATTCGCACCCAACAAGCATATGTAAATATTATTTAAAAGAAATTGGTTTTAATTTGTTTCTATCACCTTTTGATACTAGATTCGGTTGCAAGATCTAATTAATAGTTCTGGTTTAACAATACTACAAAAAAAACAGAACACACACATTGTAACCTGTGTTACGTTAGAATCATTCCCTTAAGTCTCTATTCTATATACAGACAAAAATTGCAGGCCACAAAGTGTCAAGTATAGAATATTTATTTTATATATAGAGAGAAGATTGCAGGCCACTAAGTGTCCAGTATAGAAGAAAAGTGGTTACAAGGGTTGTTCACAACTACGTTATATTTCTTCCCAGATGTATCCGGTATGTAGTTTTAGATTTTAAGTTATTTGTTGCAAATGATAAGTTGAGTTGATTAAGATATTTTTATGTCAAATATTTTATTTATTTTGGTTATAGATTTCATCGCGGGGGCCTAATGGATGGTCTGGATTAAGCTGCTTAGACGTTCATTCAGGTATATATACTCTTATAATTTCCAGCATGACTTCGTTATTTTTGTAATGTATCATGATATTTGTTAGCGTCTTATTATTGAATGATTCAGTCCTCCAACACTGTTTCTTCTATTCAAACATATACATGTTACTGGTTTTCAAGGTTCACCATGCCTATGTGTAAAATTAGCATACAAGTATACCCACTACCCAGTCTGCTGACGTGGACATCAGATGTACACGTTTTACCAGTTTGTACAAAATAAAAAAAATCAGTGGTTACTTAAATTGCTTATATGTTTTTCCGTCACATGTGACATCTTAAGCAAATCTTACATCAATTGCCTACATGAGAGATATGATATGATCACAGTTAACATCCAAACAGTTTGGCTCATTTAGCTTTGGTAGAAAAATGACTCTTTTACAATTTTCAAATTATGTTAGAACTATGGTAATCAAATAAATCAATCTTTCAAGACTTTTGCTAATAAATTCTTGTGAGATTACAGGCAAATACATGAATTTTGTGACAAGTGATCATGTTTGTGGTGGATACATTAAACCGTTAAGGAGAAAACTTGAGCTTAAATCTAAGTGTAAGGTAATAACCACTATATTCATTTTTATTGGAATTAGTTTTTTATTGAGTTCAATGCATACAATAAGAATATACTTATGATTCTTTACATTTCGTTCCAATAAGTACCTGACACGAATCTAGTGAAACAGATTGGCACCATGGAAGCGGAGATCCGCGGAGGATTGGTGGGTGTGAACCCTAAGCCAATCAAAGGCCTCCCTTCCATAGTAGTTGATTGGTTGGAGAAATTTGTAGTGAAGCTAATGTATGATTCATCACAACCTCATCACTGGCTATGTGCTAACTTCGCTCCCGTTGACGAGACTCCTCCTTGCAAAGATCTCTCCGTGATTGGTCACCTACCAGTTAGTTTTTTCTGTTAATCAGTTTTGAGTAATATTCTTTGATTTACGTTGGCTACTGAAGTTCTATTATAAATATTTTGTTAATCTGTTGTTGATACGTGAACATGTTGTCGCTTACGTAATAATTATATGCGTAAGAGGACCTATATTTTATTAACAGTTGAGATGTTAACTAATGCTCTTGCTTCACATTTAACTTTCATTCTTTGGTGATAACTGAGAGTTTCAAAACCTTTGTAATTACAGGAGTGCCTTAATGGGGAGTTCGTTAGAGTAGGTCCTAATCCAAAGTTTCCTCCTGTGGCTGGATATCACTGGTACAAAACTTCTATCATTATATATCGCCTTAAAAGAACAAAAACTTATAGTTCATTTGTTTATTATGCTTGATGGGTATAATGTGAGTTGAAAAGTAGTGGGTAAACGGTTATACAACTATCTTATGTATCACAATTAAAGCATAAGGTAAAAGTGTTTATGCGGTTCTAGCAGTACCCTACTTAAACTGGTTATGTATTGAACAACGTCCCTCTATACATATGGGCTGATTAACTCATTTTTCCTTTAATTTTGTTGCAGGTTTGATGGAGATGGGTATGTGTTATTTGCTCCTTCATCATCTCTATTTATACACTTAGTCATATGTTATTGATTTTTTAATTTCCAATACATTGTTGCTACTAATTCAACAGCATGATCCATGGGTTGCGAATAAAAGATGGAAAACCTACTTATCTCTCGCGTTATGTAAGAACATCTCGTTTGGAACAAGAGGAGTTTTTTGGTGGAGCTAAGTTTGTAAAGGTATTCAGTTCCTCCAAATCTATATACAAACATCTTAATGTTTCTCAAATGCAATCTTACATGCTTCTCAAATGCAAACTATTGTAATATATATTCAGATTGGAGATCTTAAAGGACTTTTTGGATTTTTGATGATCCTTATGGAGACGATTAGATCAAGGCTCAAAGTTCTAGATTTTTCATATGGCAATGGGACAGGTTGGTTGGTTAAGTTGGTTAATTTTCAGTTTCATTTTAGTTATCATGAATTCTACTTATGTCTTGTCTTGATCAAGGAACCTTGATAATACTACGATGAAGAGTGGGAGCAGAAACTATAAATAGCATACTAAAATTGACATTTTATTGAATGCCCAACCGTTACAACAAGTCCTTAGTAAATCTATATCAGTTAAATGCCCAAATAAACGTGTAAATTACTCATGTAAAAAGTCATGTGTTTTTACAATGAAAAGGAAACAATAATGGAAATCAGTCTGACAGTCGGAACAATCCGCCTTTACTTATGGGCTGCATAACTCTAGATGTAACACAAGTTATGCCCCTTCAAAGTTGGGTCCTTTTTAGTCCTGTCTCTGTTCAATGGGTTTTTAAGCAGAGCTCTTGGTTCAGCTCTGTATTATAGTAAAATTCATGTTCATATTATTTTTAGGAAACACAGCTCTGACATATCATCACGGAAAGCTCTTGGCGCTATCTGAAGGAGATAAACCATGTTCGCTCCACAAACTGACTACTTTATGATACCTTTTTATAACGTTTTACTACATACACTGTAACTGAAATTGTAGACTTTATACGTTTTATAAATTTCAGATGCCATTAAAATATTGGAGGATGGTGACCTCCAAACTATTGGATTAGTGGATTATGATAAAAGGCTTTCTCATACCTTCACTGCACACCCCAAAATTGATCCAGTCACTGGTAACTAAATCCATTTATCCACTAATCGAATTATTGATTGATCGAATTTCATACTATGATATCATTTCTTGAAGGTGATTTCTTTTTCAGGTGAGATGTTTACATTTGGATATTCACGAACACCGCCATATGTCATGTATCGGGTGATTTCAAAAGATGGTGTTATGAATGATCCTGTGCAAATAACAATACCAGAATCTATAATGATGCATGACTTTGCCATCACTCAGAATTATGCAGTTTTCATGGATCTACCTTTGTACTTTAGACCAAAAGTATTTTATTTCATATATTATATCTCAATTTGTTATTTATTCATGTGTACTACACACAGATTGGTATAACCCAGTTAAAAACTTAAAAATAAATAATATAACCTGAAAATTCATCCGAGCTATATTAGAGAGATTCTGATTAGACGTCTAATATGATGTTGAACCTGTCTCTTTATCAAACAATCGCAACATTTGTTTAAATGTACAATCTGTCTTCTTTTTGCTACTCTTAGGAAATGGTGAAGAATAAAGAGTTTAGTTACATCTTTGATGCAACCAAGAAAGCCCGATTTGGTATCCTTCCACGGTATGCAAAGAATGAGCTCCAAATTAAATGGTTTGAACTTCCAACTTGCTTCATATTCCACAACGGTAAGTTACCCTTTTTTCTTTATGCATTTCCCAATAATATTTTGTTTTACATTTGCGTCATGCTATCTACAGGCAACAATGTACAGGTCAAATTACAAACATTTCATGCCATTTTCTCTTAAAAATTTTACTGGCCCCTAGTACTGTTAGAATACATTCATACAAGCTCTTATACCATGATCAATACATCATAACTTCAAATTATTGTTGTATTATGACTTACGGACCCTATAACTTTACCAGCCAATGCATGGGAAGAAGGAGATGAACTTATTTTAATTACATGCCGGCTTCAGAATCCAAATTTGGATATGGTTGGTGGAGGTGTTAAAAAAAGAATTGACAATTTCACAAGCGAGCTGTAAGCTTCTTAACTTTTAAAAAGTTAAGTATTGCCCTTTAGTAAATTTAAATTAAATTTAAAAATTTTGATTTCAGGTATGAGATTAGATTCAACATGGAGACTGGTGCAGCTTCTCAGAAAAAGCTATCAGAGTCTGCTGTAGATTTTCCTAGGGTGAATGACTTCTACACTGGCAGGTTATTAAATACGAATTATTATTTGGATGTTATTCATAATCAACTTGACGTTAAGTATTTAACTATATATTTCTTGGTTTTAATTGTCTTTTTTATATGATTTCAGGAAACAACGATATGTGTATGCAACTACGCTTGACAGCATTGGGAAGGTGAGCGGGATTGTGAAATTTGATTTAGATGCAGAACCTGAAACTGGAAAAACAAAGGTTGAAGCTGGAGGAAATGTTCAAGGAATATACGAGTTTGAGCAAGGTACATTTGGTTCAGAGGCAGTTTTTGTTCCTAGTCGACCAGCAGTTGATGCGGAAGAAGATGATGGCTATTTGATCTTCTTTACACACAATGAAAACACAGGGTACTGTATATATTATATATATGTATATAGACGCACATAGCTATATACAATACTTTATTATACAAGTGACTGAGTTGACATTGATATATGATCATGCATGATGTGTGGGCAGGAAATCATCAGTAACAGTAATAGATGCCAAAACAATGTCTCCCGATCCAGTAGCGGTTGTTCCATTGCCTCATAGGGTTCCATATGGTTTCCACGCCTTCTTCGTGACAGAGGTCAGTGTCTCAGTGAATTAGTAGTATTAGAGCAGTTTTATATTTCTATATTTCACAGTTTTACTTTCTCTTAAATTATCGTGATGTTGTACTTTCATGATTTTAAGGGAACATGTCCACCTCTTGGCAATTGTTCTTGTCAATCTCGTATACATAGAGGTTGATGGCATAGTTTTAATCAAGAAGTCGCATGTTAAAGTACCACCTTTTTTAGTTTGAATGTGATGCATTCGCACATGGTATAAGAGTTGTAGCCGGCCTATACCCTGGTGCACAACTCATCAACATAGCATTTTTTTATCACTAGACTTCTATCTTCGACTTGTATTTGCGAAGATATCCCAGTTAAGAACTCGATTTCAACTGTTAAGATGAAGAAAGTTCATTGATCACTGCTTTCCTAGATCATAGACGAAACAGGAAGTTCAACATTATGTCTCTGTTCCTGTGTCGGTCAGGTCACAATGCCTCTAGCTATATTACCGGAGATTCACTCTGGTCACACTACAACACATCCAAGTTCGACCGCTGGACGCCACAGTCCATGTTGGACAAATTCAAGTTGTGGCAACCGCCATGACAGTTGAGGTAAAGGCGACCATATGTTTCTCCATCTAACCCTCGGTTTTGGCTCATGCAGCGGCACAAAATCTTTACATACCTTAATTCTATTCCATTTTTTCCACATTTAGATCCGGTTACCATGAATAGTATTCTGATGTACCATGAATAGTATTCTGATGTACCATGAATGATCTCCGCCGCTGCAGGTCCTCTATTTAGGAATGCTAAATCTAAACCGATTTACTAGTCTTCTTAGTTTGCATGTATTCAATATTTTTGGTACCCTTAACTAGTCCAGAGACCAGTATACCTTTTTGCTAAGGTTTATTCAGGGAAGCTAGAACACCAAAATTAAGTGATGCTTTATTACAATTTGATCTCATGATATTGTTTCTTTTAATTGTTAAACTGTTTAATATGATAGTTCCTGACATATCGTTACTAAACTTAAATTTGTGATTTTTGAACAGGAACAAATTCAAGAACAACAATCAAAATTCTGATTTTTCAAGTAAAGGGTATAGAGGATATCGGTCGTTTCTAACTAGCATTGATATATGACGCAACGTACACTTTCTTCTTTACATCAACATCAACAAAATTAAAGTTCATGTATCCTCAAGTCGATTGCGTGTAACACAAGATTCAACCACCTTCTTTAAACCTTTCTTCATCACAAAAACATTAAAAAGATAACATTACAAAATTAAAGTTCATGCTTGCTTAGATTCTTTGCTTGTAACACAAGATTTAACCAGCTGCTTTAAACCTTTCTTCTTCTTCTTCTTTGCATTCTTTTCATCTTGTTCAATTCTTCTCTTCTCCACCTTCATCTCCTCTTCTAACTGCAAACACAACTAAACATTCACACAAACATTCAGTACAAATCAAACCACAATGAATTGGTTAGTTTTCAAATGCTTAATTACCTTGGCTACACGATCTTCTACATCAACTAGCCTCTCGATCAACGTCCCTTTCGATCCCGTCTCCACGATCACATCATCGATAGGACGACAATGCTTCTCCAAGCTCCTCGGGGAGAAGTCGATCGATGACACTTGACCGGAGCTCGTGAGTGTACCACTTGATGGTGTGGATGCACATGAGCTCTTCGGTGTTCTGTTTCCACCTCTTATTTCTTCCAATTGTCTCAACTACTCACAAACAAGATATAGATAACAAAGTAAAATCAAACAGGTGGATAACACACAAATCAGCCATAATCAACTTTCAAAGTCCATAGATCTGCAAATCCCCGGGCCTCTTAAAAGCTAATGTTTATATATACGGAAAACTACTTGAAATTGTAGGCAAGTTTTAATTTAAAGGCACTCCAATTAGACCATTTATATTTTTATTTATTCAAATCAAGTAAGTTATATTTTTATTTATTTCAATCAAGTCATTAAAGTTTTACCAATTAGCACACTTGTATATTTTTTTCAAAAATTTTAAAATAATTAGCATTTTTTTATAATGATTCGATGCTGTATAAATATTGTTAATATTTATATATTTCAATTGTTTTTAAAATATTTTTAAAATTTATGATTGATATAATTAGAATAAAATTTTGAAACTTTATTGACCTGATTTGGATTAAAATAAAAAATAAAAAGTGACCCTACTGAGGAAAAAAAATTTTCTATGAGTGACCTAAACAAGTAAATTTATCATTATCAGTGACCTACTTAGAACTATAGGGTATGTAATCAAATGATACAAAATGCTTAGTTAGACATATAATAACACTAAAAATCATTTATTTTTTCTCATTTCTTTTTAATTAAATAATATTTTCTAATACTTGTATAATAATTTTTTCTACCACTTCACACACAACAACGTTAAAAAAATATTAAAAAATATAAAAAAAGTTGAACAATGATAACGATACGCTTTGGTTACCAGTTAACTCTTTCACGTACGGTATACAGATGAACGAACACTTTTTCACTCATTCCCTTTTAAACCACTTAAAACCATTCCATAAAAAATAAAAACACGTTCAATTCGAAACCTACGGTTAATGCTCTTATGAGGTTGAGCGTTCAACTAGAAAACAAAATGACGTGAAAAAAGGTGTTAGAAAAAGCTAATACGTTAGCCAAAAACATAATAATTTCCTTATTGATAATCTACGAAACATATATTAGGTGATAAGAAGTTGAAGCAACACACCCGAAAAAAGCACTGTAAACAAGAATCTCATCATATCATATATGATATATTTGCTTCTATAAATCAACTAATTGTTTGATGATAATAAGTATATATATATGGGAACTCACAATATTATCGAGACGATCGAGTCTAGAAAGCATGGGTTCTTCAACTGTCGAAACCGCCATAGATGATTTCTTCAACAAAAGTTTTCACTTTTCCCGATTATTGTAATATATACAAAAGTTTCTTCATCAACCATGATCTTATAAACGTTTCTCAAGCACAATTATTGTTCGACACGTGGCAGAAGGCAAGGGTGGTGAGATGCATCTAATGCCACGTTGCATGACTACGTGTTAATTGTACGATAAGATCGTTATTGGGGATATGGATCGGAGTGTTATAGATTTATAGTTTACTAGTTTCAGAATAGGCCCTTGTAGTTTCAGGAAATGTAAATTTGTGAAATTTTTAACAGGGGTGTAAGGTTAGGATAATTACATAAGTATTTTTTTCATTTATTTATTTCAGGAATCATTGATTTGTATAAATATAAATTAGGTTATGTGTATACTATCGTACCCAATATTAATAATAAACTATTAGTTATATGAAGCATCTATTTTCTCCGGCCTTAATAGGTATTTTAAATAATTCGTTTGTGTAAATGTCGGATGTACTATGCAACAAGTGAAAATGGGTGTGTTAAAAAGTTTTTTTTTTCTTTTTTGTTATTTATTATTTTTTAAAATGGGTGTGTTAAAAAGTTTTTTTTTTATTTTTTGTTATTTATTATTTTTTAAGTTAATTGGGTTAGCTAGATTAACCAGATACTCTGTTACTGGATTTTTGATTTATATTATGTATTAATTGTTTGGCCCTTTTTTAAAACTAATATATATTTTGTTAGCGAATAGAGAGAAAATTACTAGATTAGAATGAAACTAATACATTATTGAACCTTTTATGTTGTGCTCATTTACCTTATATTAATTTATTATAGTGACATTCAAATCAGCTCTTAACGATTTTTGAACTGCGGTTCTAAAAACATCGATTATCCTAGATGATGATATGTGAATTAACATTATCGATACGCAAATAAGCTCTTAGCGGTTTCCAATTCGACAACACGTTAATTTACATCTAAAGCTATTAATAGACCATAGAAAATACCGAAAGTTTCTAACTTAAGACCTATATGAACTCCTTTTTGGATCATGAGTGGCAGAATATAGAAAGAACCCGACCCGATATATATATTTACTCGGTACTTTTGTCATCAGTAGGCCACACAATAGTTTCCATGAGTCTTTCCCTCATCAATTCCAGGTTTTCATCAGATATCTCGTTGTATATTTCACCATGATCACATTGCTACATCAACATCATTAACATCACAACTTGTTGTTTTTTGTGTATTTCCAAAAATAGAAAGAAAATACGATTGTATCTAACGAATGAGGACGTTGTTACCTTAATCCATTTCCCGTAAAGGTGGAGTCGTGTGATCATCACTCTCTCGGCAAGATCTTGATATTCCTAGAAGATAAAGTAAGCCAATGTACAAAAATTAGACGTGGCAAATTCGACCCATATAAACTTAGGATTAGTCAACTTTGGTTGTGTTTCATTTTAAACGGGTCAAAGTAAAAGAAATAGTGAAGAAGGGTTGATGTAGCGCCCGGAATGAAATCGAAGCTTAAACACGTTGATTCTGCGAATACCCGTACCCAAACCCCAAATTCGACCCAAAAAATCACGAATTTAAAAAGACAAACTTTTAATTGCAGAAATGATCAAGTGACCATCCAAATTCATCAAGACAACTTAAATAACAAGCCAAATTACGAACGGGCCTAAAACAAACAACCATGGGCCAAACAAAAGCCCAAAACAAAACCGAAAAACTAGAAAAAAAACATAAAAGTGGCCCAAAAACCCATTTAGAGGCCTTATTTTGGAAAAATAACGGGATAACCGGCCTACGACCATTACCATGACGTAGCCCTCGTTTCCACGGTCGTTTTGACTGGTAGCACGTCAGAAACGGCGGCTCGTAGCCCAGGTTATGCCCATTTTCGTGCAGCGCGGTCTTGGGCCTCAAAAAACATTAAGGCCCGGTCTTCAACATTTGGGCCCGCATCAAGGTACTCGTCAAACAAGTAGAAAGTCACTCGAACTTTATTTTTAATGCGAACAGTCTCATAAATCGTTTTATTTAAAGAATCATCACTTCATAACCGTCGGATTAATTATTTTTTTACATATCTTAAAACGAACAAAAAGGGATGTAAAAAGATGACTTGTTTCAACCCGAACCTTATTGACACCCCCGTCTTGATGTATCTAGCAAAGATTTCGTTGAACCCTTTTAAAGTTGAAAAAAATCATCTAGCACCAATAATGGATCAAAATAGGGAAGTGATTCAATCTTATGTTCTAAAATTACCTTTGCAAGGTTTCGAAGAAATTTCTTCCCCTCTGCAGGATCATTTTCAGCAATGAAACTGCAAATCAAGAATCCAAAAAAAAAAACAGTAAAAAACAGATTAAGAAATTTGCAGCATTTTGTAGTTTTAATATTAACAATATAGGCTTAGAAAACAAAATGCTGCAGAAAGTTGAGTAATGGTGGCTTTACTTACTTGTGTAGCCAAATATACTGAGGGGGGTTCATCTCATACAGTTGATAAAGAACCGTTCTAACTGCTTTTTTCGTGAAACAATTGCGCAGTTCCTGCATACACACGACTAATATGATCAATTAAAAGCAATCTGTAGAACTGCAAGGAGAAAGAAGCAAGAAAAGTACCAATTTAACGTCGTTGAAAACCTCTTCATACTGCCCACCAAGCTCATTAACAATTGATCTGCTGACATTTTTCGGCTTTTGTATCCTGAAAGATGAAAAAATCATCTTTGCATACCATTCAACATCCAAGAAAGAACTGATCAGATTTGAATTCGAATTCGGAACGAAAGTTTTAAACTTTAGTTTTCTTTTCTTCATTTTCAGACTGCATTTAGTGTCTGCAAATAATCTGAAACCCGAGTATGAAGTTGAATTTGCAGTCACGGCCATAGCCATAGCTCCAATCATTTTTCATCTGTATAAACCAACCGATATACACACATAAACAAAGCAAGATTCATTCAGATTTTTTTAGATAAAGGGGTGGGGGTATCTAATTTGTCTTATCCTTCAGCTCACCCTGTGTTTTTGAGGTCCAAATGGATTCAGATGAAAATATCTTTAATCTACCCAATTAATAACCTCATTTTTTTCACTGGTGCGTAAGTAGTCGGTTTTGGTTTGGCTAATATAACCCGTTTACGGTCAACATGAAGACACTTTGTTAATCAATGGGTTAATCTGAACGCACCCCGTTTAGTAAACATGTTAAACCGCTTAACTTTTTACTAACTCTTCGTTTCCAATAACTTGACTCTTAACTGCAAATCCTTCAATCATTTCCATCTAGTTTTTCTAACGTCGAGCTCAATATATACACTTACGTTTATTAATTGGGAATAAGAGATGTTGAGGTAGAACAGTTAAAAAGATACCACTTACGTTTATTAGTTGTAGTTATTAGTTTTTCAATTGCTACCAAGTCATAATGTACAGTTCATATTCTGAAATGATCATCAACCGAAACAGACCATGATTTTATGTGTAGTCGGGTAAGAATGCATCTGAAACGAATAAACATACGATATCACAAACAAGTAATACTGTTAAAAGAAGCAAGTTAAAACAACAAGACGAAAATTACAAGGTAGTTTATAGATATAGTGGCATAACATACAAAACTGTAACAAAAAACAAACAAATTACATATGTTTATAACTATAACGTAATTCAAGAAAACAACAGTTGAAGTCGCGATATCACAAAGGTAACTTAAATAATAATTATACACTTAACTCAACAATTGATCCCGCAAAACTTAACATCCGGGCCAGTCACCTTAGTTGTAAAGGGGTCGATCCGAACCCACAACAGCGAGAAAATAGACGCAAGCAGAATCGACCACACGACAACAATCGTAGGCGTGCGATTTTGCTTCCCCATCAAACCTTTAAGGAACGGGTAAAGATGAACAATCACCCAAAATGCGAAAAACAGCTTTCCGAAAAGGGGACCCCATGACTGGTAACCGCTGTTGATCGCGTAAGAGATTCCAGCAACAACTCCTACGAGGTTTACGATGAGGAGAGTCGTGGGTGGGATGAGGAGAGTGGTCCATTTGAACATGTAAAGTTCGGCGAAGTCACCGTCTTCGTCTGAGGCTTTTGATGTGACAGTGAAGTTGGTGTCGATACCGGCTAGTACTTTGAGGAGACCCTGGAAGACGGCGAAAAGATGGGCAGAGACACCACCAATGACCCAAAACTGTTCGTTTCTCCACCATTCATCAATGCCGACGCCGCTCCATCGCATTTCGAGGATACCGGTGGCGAAAATTGAGAGAAAGAGAGAGATGAACCATAAACTTGCAAGGTTACTGATCTGCAGTTACAATTATTAAAATATCAACCGTCAAATTATGAAGTTAATATGATGAGCAAATTGAAATTTCTGCTTTAACATTCTATTCCATCAATGTCCCATTAATTTCCACCTGTATTTGTGAGGTCGGGTGCCCGTATTTATGAGATTGGCCCCGTGTTTTGGGGTTGGAAGGTCGGTTTTGGGGACATTTTGTGGAATAGAAAAGTTAAAAGGAACATTTTGGAGTAAATTTCCGGTTGAAGTTTCATTTTGGAAAGAAGTTCCTTTTTAATAATCCATAATCCAAAGTTCCAAATAACTGCTATCACACTTCTAACTTTTAAATTTGTTATCTGGTAGCATAACCATAAAATATTAACTCTTGATTTTCACTCGATTTGGCTCGCTAATGATTATGGACTTTAAATTGAAAAACTTACAAGCAGAAATCAACAGTAGATTAAGAGTCAATTGAGTGTAAATCTATGATTATTATGCTCGTGGGATTACTTTCATAAATTAAAGTGAAAGTTCTATATGGATTAGTATCGGCTAATTTGTCAAAGTTTGAATTAGTAACATTCAGGCTATTTAAGATTTAATGGATTGACTAGGCTACTTACCTGTGGTATGATGAATTTTCCTGTGAGAAGACAAACGGCAGGGAGAGTACAATAGACAAGAAGAGGAATGGCAGTGATGGGATAAATGGTGGTGTTGACATATGCAAATCTCTCGAGCCACTTCAACCTACCGGAGTAACCATACCAAATAGGACAATGCCGGCTGAACAGAATTTCCACAGAACCTAAAGCCCACCGGAGCACCTGGTTCAGACGATCGGAAAGATTGATTGGAGCAGAACCCTTGAAGGCTGGCCTTGGTGGCATACAGTATATCGATCGCCATCCGCGGGCATGCATTTTGAATCCAGTAAGAATATCTTCTGTAACTGAACCATAAATCCATCCAATCTGCAGGTCTCACAGTTGAATTTGAGTTAGCAAGTAGAAATAAGGTTTAATTATGATTAGTTGATCATATAATGAACTCACCTCATTTCCCCAATCAGTTTTATCTTCATAACCACAACTGATGACATGAATAGCTTCTTTGAGGAGGGTTTCTGGTGCTGCAGATTGGGGGACACCACCATTCTCCATGAGTGTAGATGCAACGAAAACAGCTGATTGACCGAATCGTTTTTCGAGTGACATTTGTGACATCAGCAGTGATTTTTCATCGTCGAATCCAGCACCTTCAACGCCTTCTTCAATATCCTCAAGATTGAATACAGGCACAGTGGGATCAACATGTTTGCTTGATTTCTTCTTATCTGATCCTTTTTTACTTGATTTTGAGCCTTTCTTTCGCGATCCACCAAAACAGGAGGATAAGAAGCCCTTTTCTCTCTTTTTCTTGGGTTTAAGAGGTGGTTCATAGCCATATAATGCTGTTCTGTTGAAGACACATCCAGTACCCACATAAACAGGACCTTGAATGCCATCTAAACCTCTCAAGTTGATCTGTTCATGAAAGAGATTATAAATATGTATGTAGGACTAGAAATATGAATTTTACAAGACAGATTAAGAAATGAAAAACTCACATCAAAGAACACTGTGTTTCTGTTGGCGTATCGATCATTTCTGTCAATACCATCAAATCTCTGTGGAAACTGGACATAACATACGTATTTTCCGAGATTCGGGTCCATCATGAAACACATAGCTTCTCTAAGAGCTTTACTATTATTGATGTAATGATCACAATCAAGATTTAACAAAAAGGGGCCATTGGTAAGGACTGCAGATACACGAACCTGCAAGTAACATAATTGAAAGTTGTGGGTCATTTAGTAAAAAAAATGAACTTGAAGGGATTGATTTGTGGAAATTTCTTACAAGTGCATTCATGGCACCGGCTTTTTTGTGATGTTGAAAGCCTGGACGTTTTTCTCTTGAAACATACACCAATCTTGGCAACTCATTGCCCTCACTATCAAGCCCACCATTCTGACCCAAGAAAACCTGGAAAAAAAAATAAAAAATAGTTAATTTACCATCACCTATGCTATGAGTGAGATTATACAGGCTACGTTTGTTTCATAATTATCCCTGCAGAGATAAAATTATTTCCATGACCTATTTTGATTTGGCAAACAGCATGAAATGATACAAACTTTAAACCTATTTTCAGATTTAGACTTCAGTAAACAGTTTCAACGCCTAAAATAAAACAGAATATAAGTATAGAACCAAACTTACATATTTTCAACAAATTATAGTAAGCGGATGTATATAAAGCAACATCTAATGCGGTGGCTGACATAGCATCATCTGGTGTCACATCACTTGTTTACAACTAAAAAACTGTTAAAACAGTATTGGCAGCTTTCTAATTTTAAGTTGGTTGCTAAAATTAAAGAAAAAAATGCAATTTTGATCTAGTACTCGTTATTTGCCCATGTTGATATTACTAGCACTGCAAGGGGTATTGGAATAACTATATTATATGTTATATATGAAATTATGACCTGTATCATTCCCGGATGATCACGTGTATTATTCCCGGGCCATGGTGTACCATCTTGCATGATCCAACCTTCATCAGGGACCTTTTGAGCCTTTGCAACAAGACCATTAATACGAATTTTGAACTCTTCATATTCTCTCTGCATAATAAGGGAAACGTAAGAAACAATCCACCAAAGAGCCTTATAAACTATAATGTAGGTCGACCGTCGATGGCAAAACAGAACTTACTTTCATAGCTCTGCGATCTTTAACAAAAGTTGGTTGAATTTTATCTTTCAAGTAATCAATCTTTTGAGCAAAGTACCATTCAGGAGCCCTTGGCTCAATGTTATATTTCTTGCAAAAAGGAACCCATTTTCTTGCAAACTCTGAGGTTTCAGATAGTGACTCAAATGACAGCATGGCAGCTCCGTCGTCAGACACGTAGCAAGAAACCTTGTCAACAGGGTAGTCAACGGCAAGGATAGATAGTACAGTGTTTGCTGTGACGAGTGGTGGTTCCTTTAAAGGATCCACGGTACTCACAAATATGTCAACTGCAGCTAGCTGTGATGGCTCTCCTTCCCGTTCATACCTTTTAAATAACTCTGTATTAGACTCGTAATTCCTTGATTTTCTTTTCTATGGGCAAACAGCATGAAATATAGACCAACTTTGAACAATTTTTTTTGAAAAATTCAGCTACAAACTTAAAACCAGGCACAGAAGAGAAACTAAGTAACAATTAATTACTGACTTTAGCAAACCAACCTCATTTTACTTGTTTAAACCTGTAAATTATTTGTGTGGAACTAGTTGTAAGTTGGTTTCTAGTTCAGGCCTGATTTCAAGTTGGTTGCTAACATCAAGAAAAACTGTAAAGTTGACATGCAGTGTGCCCTTCTTTTCTAATAAGAGGTTATTATAACATCATGCAACTTACAAAAAGATATCTATATTACCTTAGGGATAGCCGGTCTAGATAAGTCTCACGGTTTACTGGAAGCCATTTAGGGAACTGATCCAATATCCAAGAAATTGCAAACCAAATCTCACAGATAACAGAGAGTAGCCATAATGGATATGCATTTGTCACAGGATTTGTTATTCGGTAATGCAAAAATATGCAAAGAATAACCAGACAAAGAACAATAACCATTCTGTATGGATTTATCCTGGATGATGGAATCGACACTTTTCTTGAAAGTGGCTGACGGGCTTCATCATTCCTACATAAGTACAACAGATCATATTAATCATTCATCGTAAACCAATTAAACAATAACACATGCTTTTATTAATTTATCAGCAAACAAACTTACAGTAATGAATCGTCAAGCACATCTGTACTTGCATCAATATCTTGACCCCTTTCAGAAGCAGCACGACTATTTGTCATTGGAACAACATTCTTGTCTTGTTTCATTTTCCATCCATCAACTCTTTCTTTCCAGGCCAGATTCCCTAATCCTGTGGATCCAAATTCTCTCACAGGATCCACAACTCGAATATTAGCTGCAAACAATATACTTCCCTTCAAATCTGGAATAATTAATTATAAACATAACTCAGTTTCCTAATTACTGAAGCATAAAAAGACATACGAGATTGATGCGCATATGCGGAATAAGGGAGAGAATGTGTGAGCCTTTCACCACCAGGTGGAGGAGAGGATACCGAAAGGCGTTGAGGGGAAGCAGCAGATAACTCCCCAGAAACCTAAAGAGAAATAAGAAATGTAATAAATCATAACAGTAAACACAGTATATGTTGCATCACTTGGAAAAATGCAAGAAATTAATGATTTAAAAGATGCATACCTCATGCCCACCAGTGAGCAAAGGTATATGGTTATGAGAAACCTCTTTATCATAATTTGGAGCACTATTATCATCCCCTCTTCCATATGTCATGTGCCAGTTCAGCATCCTCTCTGCAGACTTCTGTTTCTCATTTTGAGTTTGCGAAGAAAATGGGAAATTGGTGGTTTCATCATCACCATCAATATCTTCTTCTCTGTCTCCAGGAATAGCAGGGCTTCCTGTGATCAATTAAGTTAATGTTCAACTAATTATACAATAAGAGAATGGAACTAACTCAAATTGTTAACGTAATAAACACGATAAATATACAATATCAGGAAGTATGTTTATTAAAACCTTTTAGTCGTTTGTATCTGGTTTTGCATTGAGGGCAAGACTGATTGCCATCCTTGCGCTCATATTCATAACAAGGCCTGCAAACCGGAAATGCACATACATCACAGGCAACAAAAGGATCTCCTTTCGCCGTGGTACCAACAGTATCACCACAGATCTGGCAAACCTGACCCCCAACATTCTTCATAGAAGTCCCCTAAACAATCCAAACGTCACAAATGCACATCAGTATGATCCCACTACTGTATTCCACTTCAGATTCATTCAATTTTCACTCGGATCATGATAATCACGATGAAAACAGTAAATTAACGTGATTCCACATCTAGTGATCTAACCTAAGCTAAAATTTCAAAACTCGAACACATTTAATAAAATATTCACAGTGATAACACCAGATCAGAGAAATTGCAGCAATTTGACAACGAAAACGTGTAATTAGCAGCTATAATCATAATAAAAACACCGATAGTGATACTAACCCCAGTCTCTCCTTCCGATTCCATCACTCCTTGCTTACAAAGCGATCAATCAACTACAAACACGAAGAATCAATCGCCGCAAGCAAACATAACCACAGATCTGCACGCAACAGCACCTGACAAAACAAGATCAACGTTTCAGTTCCCTAATTCACCAAACCAAACACGAAAATCAACCATCGCAGTAGGTGAACATCACTAAAATCTCAGTCAAACATTCACATTCACGATCAAACACGCACGATCCAATCAATTAACGTAAAATCACACTAGTGTTATTTACAGATTTGAATTAGATAACATCGATGAAAAACATTCGTACCTGTGAAGATCCGGAGTCAATGGTGCCGAACGCTACAGAAACCGAGAGAGTCAAACACAAGGGGACATCAATGGCGATAACAGATCAAATCTGAATGGAGAATAATAATAATAATAATAATATAATGGGGATCTGATGATGATGATGAAGCAGAGAAGAAGTGTAATTGAGAAGCACAAGGGGTGTAGAGAGTAATAGTATATAAATACAGTGTGTGTGTGTGTTTTATTGCATTTGATACAAGATGTTCCAGCTGTTAACAATGGTGAGATTGAAATAGCTAACAGACACGAAAGTTACATAATTTTTATTTTTTTTAATTAACATTAAAATTCAATATTGTTATAATTTTTTTAATTAATTTTAGTTTTTCTTCCTAAAGTTTAACAAAAATAATTATTTTCTTTTAAAAGATTAAAATATTAATTTACCTTTAAAAGTTTTAAAATAATTTCAATTTAAATCCAAAAGTTTTATTATTTTGGATTAAAAATGAGACAACTGATAAAACTTTTAGACTGGATTGAAATAACTTAGTTTTAGAAGTGAATTGATATTTTTAATGTTTTAAAGAAAAATGATTATTTTTGTCAAAATTCAAGGAGCAAAACAAAACTTAACTCTAATTTTTTTTATTCAGTAAGGAAGATCACTAAAGCATAAGTTTTAATCGACCTTTAAACAAAAATATACATTAATTTTTTTTAGCTCATTGACAAATAGATATATTAGAAACACTACATAAACTTCAACGTTACTAAAATGAAAAAAGTATAGATGTACACCAAAAAAAATCAATAAAAACAAATCACATGTTATAGGTGCTTTTTCAAAATTTAGTTATGCATTAGGTGGTTTTTTCTAGACCTTATTGTTGTTTTTATGTTTTTTGACAACTGAATTAGCCTCAGAATAATTTTGTGTCTCGTTTCTAGTTGGTTGCTTTAGTATATATTTATTTTCAGTGGGTTAAAAGTCAATATCTATTTTGACTTAAAAGGTGGTTAAAATGTCTAATTCGATGATTTTTTTTCTATAATGTATTTTTATTATTTAATAGCCAATTGTATTTTTTGTAATTACTAATTAGCAGAAAATGTAAACATGTCACGTTATTTATGCTGTTTATTGTAATGAGGACAATAATAAGGTAACTAGCCCCACTACAGTTTTTAAAATATGGAAAAAGAAAGTTGTTGAAATATCAAAATAATCAAGTTTGTCTTTTTCTTGCGTTTCGGATCAACGCACCGACAGCAATTTCACACCGACAGCTTACAAAGTCATTACTTTGGGGGCGTCGATGCGTCTAAATCTAGATGAACCGTTATTTTTTTTTATAAAGGGTTGTTTGGTAACGTTATACTGAACTATAAGAGGTTTAGTTGAATAAAAAACGAATCATTCAATATGTTTTTGAAACTTATTCTTTAATAAGATATATTAACCATTAAAAGTTGACTTTTTAATGAACAATTTTTTTTATTAAGGGTTGTTTGGTAACGTTATGCTGAACTATAACAGGTTTAGTTAAATAAAAAACGAATCATTCAATATGTTTTTGAAACTTATTCTTTAATAAGATATATTAATCATTAAAAGTTGACTTTTAAATGAACCAAAGAAATACTGATTTAGAGGTAGCATCTTAATGAAATTATTAAGAGCCTAACAAAAAGCCCTTAAATCGTTTAGGATTACAACTTCCAATGGTATATGCTAATTTTAAGAGGATTTTATGTTGTTGTGAAAATAGATTTTAAAAAATCTCAAAACATTTAGGATCGCACTTACAACGGTATATTTAGAATTTCGAAAACTTTACATTATTGTGAGAATGAGTATTAAGAAATACAAATAAAATAAGTAAAAATATATTGTATTTTACCTTAGTTGATACCAGCCCATTTAATTAAACTAATGTACGAGTTCTTCAAGCATGTATAACTAAATCTAAACACTTAAATTTTATAAGAATTATTTCTGTCTTAAGTCGTACCATGCTCACATAGTCACATATAGTTTAAAAATTAATTTGCGTTTTCTATAATTTATTTGATTAAAAAGCATATGGGTCCTTATGGCATTGCTTAATTTTTAGGTTTCCCCTAAGTTTTGTTTATTGTGTTTAGTCAAGACCAATTTTTTTATTGAAAAAGTGACATTTTATGTTATAAAAAAAGTTTGAGCACTAAATATCCCCGCGTGACACCTTTTATTGATTTAAGAAAATATACTTAAGTATAATGATAAAATAGAGTAAATTGTTAATGGTTGAGTGAGTATGCATAGATTAGTGTATCTAGTGTTGATCATCATTATTAATGAGCAAATTAGTGGAGTGGTGAGAAAATTTCAAAAGCAGGTGGTTAAATTTAGTTGGTTGTTTTTTTTAAACCAAACTGGCTGGTATCATGTAATTGGGTTCTTTATATAGTGGAGAATATAATTGGTTAATGCTATAGGGGATAAGTATGAAAATATCTATAGTCACGTTTTCATGATTTCTAGAAAGATAATATATATTAGGATTATGCCTTTTTACAATAATCACTGGATTTTATACAATAAAGATATAACAATCTTTATCTCTATAGAATTTGAAGTTTTAAGTTTTTATCCGTGGTACACACAAATTAACTATCAGGGTGTTCCCTTAAAAACTATTAAGTTTATGTTTTATGACTTAGTGAGTGTCAGAAACAGAAAATTATTAACGTATGTATGTAAAATCGCTTAAAACAAAATTCAAGTTGAATTTTTAGAAGTTGAATCTAAAAATTGACATTTGGATCTTAGTTTAGACTTGAAATGAAAACACTCTCATATGCTATAAATGACCTAAACTGGTTTTGAAATCCAACTTCCAGTTTTTGAAAGTTTATAAGGGATGAGGGGACACTACCTTGGGTACCCTGAAGTACACTGAAATTCACCAATAACACACTATCTCATCACAATTACTTTGAACTGTACTGAAACACTCAAAAAGCTGGAAATGTAACCTTGAAATACCCTGGAACTCTTATTTTAATATTAAAATAATTCAAAATAAAATTAATTTTTATTAAAAAATAAAAATTATAATAATTCAAATAATAAAAAATATAAATACAACTATAATAAAAAAACTAAAAAAATATAAAAACTAAAAAACACAAGGCCAATTATATTTTTCGGCTATTTGTGTTTGTGTTTGTGTAAATATATGTGTGTTTGTGTAAATATATGTGTGTTTGTGTAGATAATAGTGTGTATGTGTGTGAGTATTTACAGGGTTAATTTTTTTTTAAAAATATAACAGCTATATAGCCGTATTTGAAGCAAACCCGAATCGGCTAGTATAACCCTCGTCCCCTCCCCGCCGGGTACCCGATTGGGGTGGCGGCGGTGTACCCGCCTGGGTACCGGCCTACCCTCAAAGGTACCCGAGGGTGCCCCCTCCTCCCTAATGTTTAAAATATCAAATAGCTTAGAAACATCATATTTAATTATTAGAATTTGTTGGGTGAATTTGATTTTGAATGTGACATAACCAACAATCCGGTTATAAGTGTGTGGGTTTTATATAAATTACTTCTATATTAAATCTTATGGATTTGAACGGTATACATATTAATTAAATAATAATAATATTTTTATGTATTGTATTAAATAATAATAAACATATTTAACAAATCGATTAGGATTAAAACGGATTTGAAAATATTTAATTTCACTCTTAGACATTTGGCTATGAGTAAACACGGTGTGAATACTTGGAACTATACCAATTGGAATTGAATTGGTCATCAACTTAGTAAAATTTGTCAATAAGAAAATTTGTAATTGAGTTGTGCTCAAAGAATCATACTAATTGTCTAATTGGGCTTTGGTAAACCTTGTGGTCAGCGAATATTGGGCGAGAATTAGCAATTTAAATACCCAAAATGTCAATGTGAGTACAATAGTACATAAAGTCTTTTTAAACCAACGTATATATTAAACTAGGCTAAAAACCCGTGTAACACTCATGTTCAATCCAAAAATATTATTTTTGTTTAAAAATGTTTGTAAGTTATAAGTTGCATATAATATTAGTAGATTTCTCTATTAATATTTATACGTCTAAACAATGTATAATATGAAATGAAATAAACTTATAATAACAGCTTTAAGTGTGAAACAAATTAAATTGAACATGAAAAATAATATTTCAAATTCATAAACATTCAAAAATTTATTTGTATACACTATTTGATGTTTGTTGGTGATTTTTCCATCATTATCTAATATTAATAGTTTTAATCTCTGGCTACTTTAACTCAAGATAATACAACATAAAGCTTACCATGATCCCTATTTGAAAACAAATCAACTTTGCAAAGTGATTGTCCTTGGCTCTTGTTTATTGTCACTACAAAACACATTGTTAATTGAAACTGTCTTCTTTGAAATTTAAAAGAAATCATTTTGTCTGAAGGTGTCAAAGTCAACCGTGAAATAAAAGTGTGATTTTTAATATTACTTCCAGATACATCAAAACAATTTGCACATATCAAATGAATTCCAATCAAACGTAACAATAATATGACAATACACATAAAAAGAAGTAAATAAGTTTAATAAGTAAAAACATGTAATACCGCTTCACAGATGGATTGTTGAAATAGATCATCTTCAAATCAAAGAAATGAAAGTAAAATAATATTAATCCAAAAACTTAATTGTATACAATGATAGGTTAAATCATAATCGCAGAGGCTGAAATCTCAAATATAACAAAAAACAAATACCTTTTGTTTAAAAAAAACTTGATGAAATCGAAGACAAAATGAGAACGTTGATGAAGTCTGTCGAATGCGATATCATCAGACTCTATAAAGACAAATCGCGAGGGTTGTGAAGCTGGGATGGTTGAGAAATATTTTAAAGTCGGGTATGCTTTCATTTTTAAAAAAAGATACCCATGAATTCCTTCAAATTGGAGAGGAGTCAATGAAAAAATTCCTTAACTTTTGTCAAGATTCGAATATAAACTGAATATTTAATGAAAACACACAATCATAGAATCGATTTCATAGATGAAGAAAATAATAAATGATTTCTACAGTTTTTATTGCTGAATTATTTAAAAAAAAGAAATATCGGGTATGATTTAATTTCTAAAAAAAGATATGCTCTAATTTAAAGTTAAATTTTCAAATTTTCCCTAAATATCTTTTGTATTAGAAGTTGACTTTTAGTCAAGTGAACCTAGACTAATACTAAGAATAGATACATATTTAGGCGGAAATTAAAAAAAAATAGAGGATTAAAAGAATGACACGTGACGCTAAAGTTATTATTTTATTAATAAGTATAGATTGTTCTTTTTTTTTTCACAATCTAA
>BJCN01309654.1:29208-39705 GCA_018326445.1 Flaveria brownii
GCACGGCGTTGTCTTTCTAACTACATTCATTTTATATGTCTGTATTGCAAGATTGATCGAGTTTTTAAATAAATGTTAACCTAATCATATTCACAATCAAAATAAAATATTAAAAACCCTACCCACTCTAAGTTCTTGCATGCATACACTTGTAGTGAGATGTGAGATCTGGTCATCATATAAAGTAAGGGATCTAAAGGATGAAAAGCATGTAGAGAAACCGCAATAACTAAGTTATAAATAAAGGAATAAGATGAAAATTAAGACAAAGAGTACTTACATTCTGCATTCCTGACGTTTGTCAAATTTAACTACTTGCATCAATGTAGTTTCAAAATCTTGTTTTGCATACCTGACGTTTCTCTTTTTAACTATTTGTATTCCTAAGGTTTTTATTATATAACCATATGAAAAATAAATGACTGATGTCGTCAGTCAAGTCCGTTAATAGTATTCACCCTTTATCTTTTTCAAGGGTACTTTTATCAATCTCTTTTAACCTATTATTATTTTCATCCATTCCTTTTGTCATCGTCTCACTATCACTCACCACCATCATCCATCACCATCTAAACCATCACCCTCCCCCAATAACAAAACTCACCTGTCTGACTATCACCGCCAATTACCCCCACCACCATCATCGTACCACCATTATGTATTCTTCACCACCCATGATGCGGTTTCAAACTATGAAACTAGGTTTATACCTCATTGATAGAGCCTTAGAACATTGATCCTTCATCAACTACCCAATACCCGACCCCACCTGCTTCGATCCATCAAGCTCCGATCCGTATTGATCAAACCCTTCGTGCACCGACGTTAGAGTCTCTCCGGTAAAACTCCCAGATCTCCCAAGCAACGTCTCTTCTTTCGTCCACTGCTTCGGCCTTCGGCGGAAAAATGCCAACATCGAAGACTGTGACTTCACCAAAGATCACCCCATTCGTCAACATTTTAAAAGGGGAGATGGGGGACATGTAGATTGAATTAGGGGTAAAAAATGAGGCGCAAATGTTATGATTTTAAGAGGGATACAAGAACGTGAATTTATAGAAGGAGAATGAAATATTTGGGGATTGGATACTGTAGAATGATTGAAAGGGTGAAGAGCATGTGTGGTTATTGTTAAGGATGAAGGTTGTGGAAGCGTTAGGTCATCGTAATGGTGACTAGCGGTGGTGCTGGTGTTTTGAGGTAGGGGTGGTGTGGTCTCCAATATGAAGAAGGGGGGTATTTGTAGGTATGGGTTAGGGTTTTAGTGTTAGATTAAAAGGGTTAAGGTAAATGACTAAAATGCCCATAGAAGATAGAGAAGGTGGAGGTAGATTAACTGACAAGACTAATGGTGTAAGATATTTGGGTGCAAATAGTTAAAAATAAAAATGTCAGTTGTGCCAAAACGAGATTTTAAAACTACAGGGTGCAAGTAGTTAAAATTAATAAACGTCAGGGATGCAAAAGATAATTTACTCTAAGACAAAAACATCCTTGTGTTATAATTTACTCTAAGACAATTCTTTAACATTACAAGGGTTTTCTTATGACTTTTATGAAGAAACAAATATGTTAAACTTTTGCATACTAATTAAATAAATTGTAGAGACGTGCCTTTTAAATGACCAAGCCAAATGGACCAAAAACATAACAACTCGAACATTTATTTTTGGCTTTTTTCTAAAATCATTGCTATATAGTCATTATCCCCAGCCTCACAAAATTCAACCTACATACACACGCTCTACTTGAATAAGATCGAGTAATATTAGCCTCCTTGTAGTAACGAATAAAGATATAAAAAACCCTCACGGTTTACTTTAGGTGATAATTCGCTGAACTCTTACACAATATAGAGGTTCAACGTTCAAATCCAACTCGAAACAAACCAAACTTGTAAGGGTAACGTCAACGTCCTTATAGAAAGCCTTACTCGTTCAAGATAATGTGACAGTAGGACTTATCATCATACAAAAGGTGAGGTCCATAATTGAGATTAACATGGTTTCATATATAAATGAAAAGATATAACAATTTTTCCTCTTGTCAAAATTATTGTAAAATAAAGATGTCCGTATAGAAGTAGAACATTTACGAAATGAAGAACGAAGAACTCTATAAGCAATTTTCAACCTAGCTAGATTTAACTTTATTAAATTTTACAAAAGTTTCTACTTAAACCTTCAAGATAATCCTTTTAAATCATCTATCTTTGCTTTGTCTTCTAGATGAATAGCTGACCCTTTGTCTATTAATGCACATAAATGTTGTACTTTGAAAGTCTCCTCATCTTTATTATGTTCTTACCAGAAAACTAACGGATTCCGTCAATACTGATCTGCTAACCAATAGGATGAGATGCTCACGATCTTTATTAATACCTTTTTACTTACTTTTACCCTTTAATTCCACTATTTACATTGCTTCTAGATATCAAGATAGGGTATTGAAGAAACATTAGCAAACAACCCCTCCATATCCCATTCTCCAATTTTAAAGCTTTCTCCTTGCCAATGGTTTCCAAAACCAACCATTTCTTCCATTTTGATCATATTACCATCACTACCCTCATTGAAATGATGATTAACATGGTGTGTTGGTTTGTTATCCAACACATTATGGTTAAAAGTAGCATTAACATTCTCTCCAATGACCGGAATATTGTCCATTAATAAAGGGTTAGAAATGTCATTTTCCATGCCAAACATGTAGGGTACCTCAAGAACATCCCCATATCCACCTTGTTCTAAGCAAGATGCCATGTTCAAGAAACTTGATCCACTATTTGAGTCACAATTGGGTTTATCAAGAATTAATGGTGGCATATGACCAAATTGGTCATTACCATTCATAAACATAAGGTTATTATGTATCGATGAAGACGTTGTTGTCGAAGATGTCAAACTTGAGTCCATGCCATTGTTCATAATCTCATGATCATGAATATCTGACATGAACATACCAGCTTCTGCATGTCGGCCAGTGTCTACAAATAAGTCGCCCATGCTATCATTTTGTGAGATTGTAGATGCATCGCTTTTGCTGTTCTTCAACCTTTTCTTTATCGTCGAGTTCCAAAAGTTCTTGATTTCATTATCTGTCCTTCCTGGAAGGCGCGCTGCTATTTGTGACCACCTGAATTTGCATAGTTAACCATTGAAAATCAAAACCATGACCATTGTACATTATTCAGTGCAATATCTCACCAACGCATACATAAACATAAACATATACATCATTAATGCATCATACATTAGGGACATATGTGTGTACCTATTGCCAAGAACCGAATGCAAATGAATAATAAGATCTTGTTCTTGTTGAGAAAACGCGCCACGCTTGAGATCGGGTCTCAAGTAATTGATCCAACGAAGGCGACAACTCTTTCCGCACCTCTGAAGGCCAGCATTCCTCGCGATATCAGTCCAACAACCGTGCCCATTTCTCAGCATATAATTCATCAATTTCTCATCTTCTTCAGGTGACCACAAACCCTTTCTAGTCTTCATCATCATTCCCTTGCCAACAATTTTATTATTATTATTATTGCAACCTTTTTGATCTCTTTCAGATTGGTCTGGCTTTCTCATTGTCTGCAGAGATAATAAGATATCTTATACACAACAAAAGAATATCAAAGTTTAAAGTTTCTTTTGGGTCAGATGAGATAGTACATCTGTTATATATACATATATACATTTACTATTCTATATATGAAGAGAGAGAGAGAGAGAGAGAGAGAGAGAGATGAGAGAGAAAAGGTGACGGTTGGTGTTCTTGTGTTTGACTCAAACTAGTCTTTTTCGATGCATTTTTCTTCACTCACAAGGTAATCATCATATCTGTATGAGAATTGATACATACCATTTTGCTTCCACTTCACATAATCATCTCTCTCTCTCTAAATAAATAATGCAATTTTATGTATTTTTTTGATATGCATGTAATACGCTTCAATTATATATAAGCTGTAAATCTTTATATGCGAAGAAAGGTGTCATTAACTCAGAAGAATTTGATTGAAATTCCACAACATTGATATATTGCTTAAGTTTATACTTATAGTATGTTGAAATATATGTATTAGATATCAAAGTCTTAATCTTCACAAAGTTGAAATATATGTATTAGATATCAGTGTTAATCTTCACAAAATATCAAATGTTAGTCTTTTAATTAATACTTTTACAATTTTTATCATTTTCTAACAGTGTTAAATTTTTTTTACGTAATTCAGAAAACCATATCGGTTAAGATGAGGTACCAGAGGGAAAAAAATAAAAAGATTTTAAATTCGAGTCTGACTCAGAACAAAAATACTTTGGGTTGACGTAGAGGCTTTTTTCAGTTGTGGGTTTACTTCTAAACACTACAAGAAATCTAAGTGTTAGCGGCAACATTATTATAAGCTGCAACATTATTATAAGCGGCACATTTAGGGGGGACAAGTCGGCGCTATTGGGTTATTATGATCCGGGTTCCAACACCCGTGTGAAATCTGGCCGTTGATCAAAGTCTAAATCCGACGGATTGCATTTTATCGTATTGTAAACTTTTACACCTCTAGCGACACCCTTATGGGGGTTGGGGGTGCCGGTTCCGGTTGGTAAATGGTTCGATGACGTACCCTGATTAACATAATACATATTATTCGAAACATGGTCGCACAGTTAAAAAAAATATTAAGAAAACCACATATGTATTATTGTAGAATTAAAAAGTTAGATTGTGGGGTCATGAAGACAGTCCGTTTTCTACTCTAACCTATGAATCAGCAACACTTATCGCTCTTTATCCCCACAAACATTACTTTGATCATCACCATTGCCACAGCAACAAGCCATCATGCCTTCGTATCTTCTAGCTTTTTTCAATTCCTTCTGCACACGTGTAATTAATATTTGGATATATTTCAAGAAGCTTTGATTAGATTATTGACATATGCTATGATTTTACGTCTTTTTTATACGATGGACTTGAGCCCTCAATCACATGAGAAAACCACATTTATTACACACATTGATAACGTTAGACTGTAACACTTTATTAATGTGAGGTTTGTTAAACGGAAAATATTGTATTTATGTAAATGGTTGGAGATTATGAGATAAGAGGACCATGTAACATGATTATAAAGCATGTGTCTTAGTTTTCAGGTAATCCACTTCCTAAGCAAATTGACTGTCGCCAACTAATTCTCTTTCTCTAATTAAAAATAATATACATCATGTATTAATTAACAGTTGAGTGATCGATCTTTTTTTAATTGATTTCTAGTTCTTAATTTAAGAAATATATATTCAAAGAAATTTGCATCACCAACCTCCAAAATGGTGGAAAAACCATTCGAGACATGTCCACAAAGAGAAGATCTGCCTCTTTACAAATATCATTGTAAAATAAAGAAAGATAACTCTTTTTATTTCGTGTAAGATATATGATATAATACCGTTTGTAGAGGAAGATTACCGTGAAAATATAAAATACTTGTTACATAAACGTAAAAGAGTCAAATATGTGTCATTTGCTGCAAGATCGAATCAAAGAAAGAAGAGAGAGATTTTGTTGACACCTTTATCTTACACGGTCCTCTTGATTAAAAAAAATACATCTCTCCCGCATCAAGTTGACCGCAGACTGAGTTGCCTCTTAGAGTACACATCCGCATCCCGAGGTACACAATTGGAACAATATAGTTTTAGAGACAAACCCGTCAGTCTAAGATAACATGAGGTTTTTCTATATTAAAGAGAATGAGAAGAGGTGTACGTGTTAACAAAAAGCCATCACTTGATTAGGGTCCCTCTTTTTACGTCTCCATGCCGCATGTGTGATGACATGAGGCCGGAAAAAGGAAAGGCAGGAATAGGGTTTCTTTCGCTTTTGGCATAATAGGCCCCCGTTTTTTTTTGGGGGGGGGGGGGCGATGGACTATTAAGCTTAGTGAGTTAGTGATAAAACACGCCCTTGATAATTACGTCGTTGTGTCTGGACTAGGATATATACACAAATCACTTTACATAATAGAAGTCTGGAAGATGAATTTGTCCGAGAGAAGAAAAAAACAGAAAAAATAAAACTGATAATCTTTTATAAGATATCCATTTTCTGAAAAGACAAAAAAGGCATTCCGATAATTAAACTGTTTTTCGAATCTTTTGACAACATTGAACACAAAGAAGCTGGGTGCGTGGAACGATTGTGATGTATAACTTAGGGGCGTTCAAAAAGCTCACAACTCATAACTTGCTCAAAGCTCACTTGAAAAATAGTTTGCTAGAAATTGGCTCGGCTGGGTATCTAAACAAGCCGAGCCCGAGACCACCCTCCCAGCCCTAGTATAACTGCATTACACCCACTAAAATGTTTTTAGATGTCTCCAAAATCTGGATATATTACATAATGGGCATATCACAGAGTGTATTATTTATATCTACTGCTACTAACTGATATTATTATGTGAGGAACCCTATCATAACATCAACTTTCTTTGGCTTTATCGTCCGGAACATTCAGTCAATCACTCCATGCCACGTCAGCGTATTTATTGAAAATTTATGTTCACATCAACAAAAACAGTTCACATGACATCCATGATCCATATCAGCATGTGACCAGTTACAAGGGTAAAAATAAAATGCCCACTTTTGTTGCATGAACTTATCTGTGAAATAAGTAAAAGCACAAAACACATCACATGTCCAATTGGTGGTATCAGATAGCAAACGAGAAGAGTTAACTTTTTTATTTCATCAATAAACCAGATGTCATAAATGGAAGGGAAAACAAAATAACATTCTTTCCTGAGGCTGATAAATAAATTCAAAATCCATACACAAATGCTTACAGTAATAGCCACATTTTCAGAAGTTAACTGGATCGCGCAAGAACCGCTCCATTTGCCTTGCTCTGGTCTTTATTGACATGTCAAAAACCTTTTATCCGAATTCCACCACAAGTCCACCAAGTATACTGGGATCAATCTGATGTGTTCATACAAAAAAGATTTCAGAGTGAGAAGAATGGTTCCATCACATTAACTATAGTTTGGAAACAATTGTTGGCTGTATGGATACAATTTAAGACATAAGCAAAAAATGAGATGGGTCAACTTGGTTAAGAAAAATTTACCACATAAAATTGGTTAAACGGGTCGAAAGGCGCCCAAGTGTAAAAAAATGGTTCCAACTAACAAGTAACAACCTACTAAATCATTTAACTTAGAGACTTAGATTATCATTGTAGCAGCTTTGTAATCATCATATTTAATAAAGTAATTATTTTTTAAATTAATGGAAAAGGACAATATACTGGTGGCTGATAAAGAAATGGGCACACTACCTTCTGCTCAAGCTTAACTGATTTCTCTTTACCAAGTATCTCCTGTAAAGTTTCTTTCAATTCTTTCTACTCCTCAGCACGGAGCGGCTGATAGAATTACAACATTACAACAATAAATGTATATCAGAATATGAAATGGTGCTAAATTGAGTTAAATCAAGATTAAAAATGAAAGGAGAATAAAAAAGCAAGCTAAAAGTAATGAGTTAAACAAATCAAAACAAATAAATGTATTCTCTTTTCAATCTTGCTTTGAGTTCGCTCTGAACCAAATTTGACGAAATTATAATATAACCTTAGAATTCGAAATAAAAATATCCAAGTATTACAGCTAAAGGAAATTAGTTAATTATAGTTTAAATTCAATAATTAATTTAGATTGATTTATTGTTGTAAAGTCAATAGTCTATCTAATTTATCTCCTACAATTCCTACTACTCAATTGTATTTATATTGACTATATAACCTTCCTCTGTAATTCAGTTTTCTCAATATCAATTATTATATTCAAGCTTCAATACCATTATATGGTATCAGAGCTTTAACTGCCCCAAAGAGCCAATCCCCTTCTTCTTCTTCTTCTTATCAACTCTGCTCCCATGGCATCAAAAACCACAGTACAAATCATTGCTGCAACACACTTTCCAATCAAACTCACTGCCAACAATTTTCCTGTTTGGCGTTGTCAAGTTGAATCAACCCTAATAGGGCTCGAACTTGATGGGTTTATCACAGGTACACAGCAACATCCAAAACCTCTTCTCTATGACAAAGATGGAAGCAAACCCAACCCAGATTACCTTCCCTGGTACCGCCAGGACCAGATTATCATCAGTGCTTTACTTGGTTGCTGCTCAGATCAGATTCAATCCTTAATTTCATCTGTTGCTACCTCTCGGGATGCCTGGGAACTACTCAACACGAGTTTTGCTAGCGGGTCTCGGTCACGCATTATTTCACTCAAATCCAAACTTGTCAAAAATCCAAAAGGTACCCGCTCAATAGCTGAATATCTCCAAGATATGAGATCCATCACAGATGATCTAGCCCTCGCCCAGAGCCCTGTTGCTGAAGAAGACTTGCTAGTCCATATTCTATCCCAACTCGATGAAGAATACAACACCATATTTGCTGCTATTAAGGTGCGTGAGACACCATTGACCTATCCTGAATTATTTGACAAGTTATCAGACTTTGAGTGAGCCTTGAAGGAAAACACAACTATTTCTGAACCAGTGCTCACTACTGCCAACTATACCACACGACAAAACACTCGACAGCCTGGTCGTTTTGACATTTCCTTTTTGAAACCAAACCGGTTTTCTAATACTAGTCAGCAGCGAGGTTCTTCCAATAGAGGTCAATGGTCATCCTCATCTTCCGGTGGTAATCGGCAAAATCGGACCACTTCCTTCTGTCAATTCTGCAACATACCAGGCCACATGACTCGGAACTGCCACAAACTCTCTAGGTTTCTCCGTGAGCACAACATCACTATCAGCTCATCTCAGGCGCATACACCAACTGCCAATGTGACTACCTCAAGTTCATCTCCGATTTCACCAACTTGCCTATTCGATAGCGGTGCTTCAAATCATGTTACTGGTGACCGCTCCACACTGTAAAATGTCTCGGATTATGGCGGATCTGATGAGATTATTCTCGGTGACGGTAAAGGTTTAAAAATATCTCACATTGGTCTTAAACATATTAACACACCACTCAAAACTCTTTCTTTACCTCATGTGTTATGTGTTCCGCATTTACGCCAGAACCTTATTTCCGTGGCTAAACTATGCAGGACTAATAAAGTTTCTGTTGAATTTTTTCCATCTCATTTTTTATGAAGGATCTTCGCACGGGGGCGCGTCTCATGCGGGGGGAGAACTATGAAGATGTTTACTATGCCAAGCTTCCATCCACATTGCAATTGAATGTTACCACCAAAGCCTCACCACTCCAGTGGCATCACACCTTGGGTCATCCATCTATTAAAGTTTTCAAGTCCCTTGTTTCTAGTCTAGGCCTTAGCTCTAAGCTTCTTTTTGATTCCCGTATGCATTGTCCATCTTGTTCGATTAATAAAAGTCATAAGTTACCTTTTGGTTCCAATTCCTTCGTTGTTACAAAACCATTGCAATTGATATATTCTGATGTGTGGGGTCCAGTTCAAAAGTCTGTTGATCACTTTACCTATTATGTCATATTTGTAGACTACTATTCAAAATACGTGTGGCTCTATCCAATGAAAAGAAAATCTGATGTGGTCACTATATTTCCCCAGTTTAAGCTACTTGTTGAAATTTTTTTCCAACAACCTATTGTTTCTCTCTTCAGTGATAATGGTGGAGAGTATCAAGGCCTTCTTTCATTCTTAAAGGCATACGACATCTCTCATTACACCACTCCACCCCACACTCCTAAACAGAATGGTGTCGCCAAACGACGCCATAGACATGTAGTGGAGACTGGTTTGGCCCTTCTTCATTATGCCAAACTCTTGTTGACGTTCTGGTCTTACGCCTTTGAAACAACGGTCTACCTAATCGACCGGCTTCCAACACCTATCCTTAACAATCAAAGTCCATATCATCTATTTGGTCAATCACCCAACTACACCAAACTTAAGCCTTTTGGTTGTTTATGCTATCCATGGCTACGACTTTACAGTACTTCCAAGCTCCAACCACGATCCACCCCTTGTATTTTCCTCGGTTACTCCACCTCCAAATCAGCCTACAAATGCTATGATCCAACGACTCATCGTCTATACCACTCCCGCCATGTTCAATTTATCGAACCTAATTTTCCGTCTCAACACATCTTACCTAACTCCATACCTTCAGTCGATGCTTTCCTTTTTGTCACACCCCAACCTTGACGGCGGAAACGTCGAGGTGTGAGAGTTAAGATTGTCCACAGCCACATAACGCTATCCTTAAATGCAAATTTTATTATCATAAGTTTCAAATGCAATTACAACCATAAGTCTTAACATGAAATAAGTCAATACATAAACAAAAGTATCCAAAGCTTTTTAATCTTTAATCTGGGTCCAAATCCTAGTTTTGTGAAAACTTCAAATGATAACTTCAAACTTGGGCATTTCCTGAAACATGTTAAAAATAACGGGTCAACTATAAAGTTGGTGAGTTT
>BJCN01309667.1:0-13920 GCA_018326445.1 Flaveria brownii
GTATATATATACGTATATAAATATATATATACATATATATATATACGTATATATATACGTATATATATATATATATACGTATATATATATATAAATATACGTATATATAAATATATACGTATATATATACGCATATATATATATACGTATATATACGGATATATATATACGTATATATACGCATATATATGTATATATATGAAGGTATACGTGTATATATATAAACGTACGTATATATAAACGTATACGTGTACACGTGTGTATATATAAACGTATACGTATATATACGTATATTGTAACACCTGAAATTTTTAGTCAAGATAAAAAGGAAAATAAAAGTATCTGAAAGGAAATTTTAAGGAAACAAAGTGGAAGCGGGTGTTGTGTAAAATAGTACAAAAGTATAAATTTCACTTTTAAAGGGGCATGACCGCCCAAGAAGAAGAAAGAAGAACAGACGTTCTCTCTTGGTTTCAAGAAGAAGAAGGAGTGGTTTTTGATCTAGGTAAGTAGTTCTTTGTATAATTGACTCGATTTTATTGGGTTTTCAACCTTAGAACCGATTTATAAGTGTTATTCATGTTTTGGCATTTATTTGCCTTGTTCTTGTAACACCCAGATATTTTTATAGACGAGAAAGAAAGAATAAACACGAATAAAGAGGAGAAATATAATGTAACCCAAAGTTTAGGGGTTAAAAGTGTGCAAAAGGACAAAACTTTGAAAAGTTGGTGAATAAAGCAACATGGCCGCCCATGTTTCCTGCTTACACCTTGTCATTCGTTTTTTAGAGAGAGAGAAAAAGAGCAGAAACTCTCAGGTTTTGAAGAACAAGAAGAAGAAATTGAATTCAAGGTAAGAATTCTTGGTTTTGTGATGTTCTTAACTGGCCTTAGCCTCGGTTATATGCTTATATGTGTTATGTACGTTTGTGTGTGTGTTTTGGTGGGTTTTTAGGCGTTTGAACTCATTACATTTGGGTTTGAGGAAGTCATACACGAAAGCAGCTAAGGTGAGTTCTGGAACCCCCTTTTTAAGCTGTTTTTACAAATTTTAGGGCTGGAAATACATGTGTGAATGTTTTTATGAAAATGGGTTTTCACCCGTATGTGTGTGTGTGAATGTGTATGTGGGTGGGTGTAAATTTGGGATATATATGCGTGTATGTACATGTTATGATGCTTATAATGTTGATACTAAGCTTAGAACATGATTTAAGATGAATTGGGACTGATTTATGTTGTTTAAGTGAAAGTTAGTTGCCCAACCGCCTAAACAGTGGCCCATGCGTCCAACAGTTTAATTTTCTAAGTATTCCCAACCGCCTAAAAGTCCAACCGCCTAAACAGTAGCCAACCGACTAGATGCCCATGCGCCTAAGTCAGGCCCATGCGCCTGAATAGTACCCAAGCAGCTGGAATATTGCCCAGAATGACTAAGTGTTAGGCCCAAACGCCTGAATGGTGTACATGCGCCTAAATAGGCCCATGCGTCTAAGTGAAAATGACCAAGTGTAAGTCCAGACGCCTGCATAGTGGCAAAATGCCTGAACAGGGCAGAAACGCCCAAATAGTGCCCATGCGCCTAGACAATTAGAATATTTTCTGAAATTTCAGGAAAAACAGAAAGTCCAGGGTTTGACCTGATTTGACTTATGGGCAATGATTACCCATTGTAAGCATGATTATGGGATGATTTAGGGTTATGAACTATATGAATGATGCATGGTATGTATAATGTGTTATCTTTTAACGGTATCTTTACGTATTTATTTTGTGTTATAAAATACGTTAAATATAATGTTATTACTTTACGTAGTATGACAAATGAACGAAAGAACGCAAAGAATAACGTAACGAAATGAAAGATAATAACGATGAAAAGTAAAAAGCTTGCAAGCAAATGAAAGGAGGTGCACGACCATGTTGTCGTTAGCTCAACTGTGATGCGGGTTAGCTACCCCGAAGGATGCACACAGGGTCAATCATTGAGATTGACAAGGCCCTTTGGTATGCCCTATGTGACTGGATCAGTTTTAGGCACAATGTTCATGGTTTAATTACCACAGGTCCAGCATCAGCTTCGTGCACAATGTTCGGGGTGTTAACGATTGGTTTGAATGAATGGGAGAGATTACTTGCCCTAGGTGATTGGATCAGCTTCGGGCTCAATGTTCATGGTTTAATTACCACAAGTCCAGCATCAGCTTCGTGCATAATGTTTGGGGTATTGTCATCAATCCATTGAAAATAAAGAATGACGTAACGTACGAAAGAAAGAAAGAAAGCAAACAAGTATGAAAATAAAAGAATGATGATAAGTACATTACGAAAGAATGAGAACGAAAGTAAGAGAATGTTAACAAAAAGCATGAAACGAAAGAATGCTATGACACTGATGGTGAAAAAGGAATGATAATGAAAGTTAAAAGTACTATTCCTTATCTGTACGTATGATGCATGACCGGGTATGAAAGTAAAGAAAGTTTATATCAAAAGTAAAGTATTTTATTTATAAAACTAAAACTCAATCAGCAACACTGACTTTTATGTATTTTCCAGTTGGCAAGTAAAAGTTGCTGAGGATGGCACGGGGTAGCTACTTGGTATTTTTGGGATGGCATCCATTTGTATAACAATGACATTTTTTGCGATGTAATGCAATATAATATTTTGTAACTGTTAACCATATTGTATTACTTTGCAAAAGTTGTCATTAATATATATGAAATGCTTTTAAATTTTAATTTCCGCTGTGATTTTTCAAATAAATGTATGTTTTATGTGCGATGAATGACCAACTGTGAGGTGCTCGGGAACGGGGCCTTAGACTTAATATCTTGCGCATATACATGTAGCAAACATAATATCAGGCCTGCTGGCTGTAAGATACATAAGTGTTGAAGTATTGTTAGACTATATGAAGATGATACTTACTAAAACCTAAGTGCCAAATCTCATGAAGATTACCAAAACTGACACGATGAAGATTTGCTAAAGATATGATCAAAACGAAGAAAATTGACCAAAGTCAAACTTGGTCAAACTTGGTCAACCGTGGTCGAAGTCAACCATCAACATCAGAGGTCGTCCCGAATGACATCAGCACCCGGTAGTCACGCATCAGCAACAGAGAATTTATTAGGCTTAGAACAATATTTGTCTAATCATTTTGTTCCTAAATGTAACTTTTCTTATATTTGTAAAGGGTATAAATGACTAAGTGTAATCATTTATACTTAATAAGTTTTAGAACACTAACACACACAAAACATGAAAAACTAACAATCACTAGCAATTGAGAGAAATCAAGGTTGAGTGTGTGTGAGAAAAAGTGTTTTTCTTACAAACTCCCTTGTAATTCTCTTGATAACATCATATGAATGAAGGTTTTTTTTCACCTTTTATGTGTGTTAGTGTTCTAAAACTTATTGAGTATAAATGACTAGACTTAGTTATTTATACCTTTTATAATGATAAGAAAAATTACATTTAAGAACAAAATGATTACACAAAATATTGTTCTAAGCCTGATAAATTCTCCATTGTTGATGCGTGACTGTCGGGAGATGACGTCATTTGGGACGACGGCTGATGTTGACTGTTGACTTTGACCATGGTTGATCAAGTGTTAGCAAGTTTGACTTTGGTCAATTTTCTTCTTTTTGATAATATCTTTAGCATAGCTTCACTGTGTCGGTTTTGGTAATCATCATGAGATTTGACACTTAGTTTTTGGAAAGTATCATTTTTAAATAGTCCAACAATACTCCAACACTTATGTATCTTATAGCCAGTAAGCTTGATATTATGTTTGCTACATGTGTATGTGTAAGATATCAATCCAACCCTAAGATGTCACACCTGGTTGTTGTAAAAAGAATTCTTAGATATCTCAAAGGTGCTCCTAAGCTAGGCCTTTGGTATCCAAAGAATTCTGAATTCATTCTGTATGCTTATACAAATAGTGACTACGACGGCTACAACATGACTACAAAGTCCATCAGGGGGATGTCAATTCCTTTGTGGAAGGATAGTCTCATGGAAATGCAAGAAACAATCTTGTGTATCTGCATCAACTGATGAAGCTGGATACATTGCTGCTGCAGGCTGATGTGCTCAAGTACTTTGGATTCAGAGTCAGATGCTGGACTATGGATACAACTTCAAAAAGACTCCAATCCATATAGACAAGAAAAGTGCTATCTCTATCACAGAGAATCCCATGCAGCACTCAAGGACAAAGCACATCAACATTAGGTATCATCTAATTAGAGATACGTATGAAAAGGGACTCATAAAACTAATCAAGGTTGACACAAATGATCAATATGCTAATCTTTCATATAAGTTTTTGATGAACAGACATTTAAATATCTTATATAAGCTATTGGGATGATTAACCTTGAATAGGTTTTCTTAAATCTTGATCTTTATTATTTCCAAAAGAAAGTGTGTGTCCTAAGTTGTCTAACTTATCACCTAAATAAGCTCATCTGGACGAAATCTTTTTCAAAATGATATTCCTTAGCATTTTGAGAAATCATCAAGTGTATTTTCTTTCGGAAGATGTTAACATTGCGTTCGGCAGAATTTTAAGTCTTCAAAACACATAACTACTTAAAGGAGATTTACCTTCGGTAGAAATTTCAGATTTCTTCCAAAGCCAAAATATGCTTCTAAGTACTTATGTGTATTTCAAGAACAAATTTCTTCGGAAAGCAATTTCTTCCGAAACAAAATACTCTTAGGAAGAGAATTTTCTTAAGTAATTTTTCTTACGAAGTCATTTTTCACTAAGCTTAGAAATATCTTCCGAAGTCAAAATTGGCTTCAGAAGATTTTCACAGATCTTTTGAAGACAAATTACCTTCGGATGAATCTAAAATTCCAAGAAAACTACCTTTTTGGGCACTTTATCATAGGTGGGACTGACATTCGGACTTCAAAATTTATCCTTTTGCATTAACTCTGTCTCATGTCCATTTCATATAAATATTCCCAATGATTCCCCCCTCTTTCACTTTCTTCTTCATTTGCAATCTTTCTAAACCTAAAATCCCACTCATCGCCTTTCTTCATATCTTTCTTCACTTCAAAGCTACCACAAATGGCCAACCTCAACTATAGAAACGAACCAGATTTCTCCATGCAGCATCACAGGAAACACAATTAGGTTGCTCTGTTAAACTTTAAGAAAGATCCAACTTTCTCAGAGGTTTGTCTCTTTTTTATCTCTCAAACTACTTCACCTCCCATACCATTGATCCTTTACTTTATAAGGATCATCTTTTGGATTTTTGGAGTGTGAAGTCACTGGATCGGTAAACATCCGAGCGTGTTCTTGACGGAGGGATAAACAACCAAAACCAAAAGTCAAATCGATAACACGAACTATCAAAAATTGGTTTCATTGATAAAACCTAACGATTACAAGCTCGTTACAACATAAGAATCAAAACTCTTGGCAAGGGGAGATCGAGCATGATCTCCCCTCTCATCCGGCAACCTTAGGCTCCGGGCAGACTCCCTCTCAAAACCCTACCTCTTTACACATTGAAACTGGTATATATAGGCCTCGGCCCATATTAGATGCGACTGGGCCCATTCGTGCGATTGGACCATGCGTATGGTTCAATCGTACGACTTGACCATCCGTATGGTTCAATCGTACGACTGGACCATTCTTATGGTTCAATCTTACGAATGCCCCAATCGCATCTCTCAGTCGCACGACTGGTCCATTAGTATGGCTCAGTCGTACGACTGAGTCTCATTTCCATATGCTCCTACTAATGACCCAGTTTCATGTGTTTACAACATATCAAGTGTAATACATTAAGCCTAGACTATTCGTCAAGCGACGGACACACTATATATGACTATATATGCTCCAACATAGAGGACCTCCCAAGAGGTCATCATGGATAGTGAGAAGGCACTGTCTGCCATAGTGCAGGGGAGGACACTGTTCATCACTCCAGCCACCATTAACTCACATTTATAGATGGATGATGAAGAAGGTGAAGTGTCCTTTCCAAAATCTACTTTAAATCATTCTTTTGAGCATATGGGGCTATGAAGGGGACTTCTTAGTTAGAACCTTCAAGAAGTGAAAGGTTTCCTCTCAATGGAAGTACCTCCTACGTGTTATTATTCACAGTTTGTCTAATAAACATGTAGGATGGGACCAAATTCCTGAAGATTTCTCCTTCATAGTTCATGGAATGGTTCATGGGGTCAAGTTCAGGTATTTTCAATTTGTATATACTAATTTGCTTGCAAACTTGAACTCCCTAGAGTATTACATGTTTCCTAGATATGTCCGGCACATTCTCAACTATGAACTTGGCTCACAGTTGAGGGGAACAGGTAATATTCTTAATTTGGGACAGATGAAGCCTGACATCTTCAAAATAATGAGAAAGCCTATTGTGGGCTTCTCAGGGGGTAGAAACAGCCCTGGTCCGAAAATTGTTAGAGCTCATTGCTCATGGTGACAACCTAGCAGCACTAGCTAGTGTTGGACCAACACCTTCCACTTCAACACCAACCAGACAGCCATAAACATTCCTCACCTACCAAAGAAGATCCAAACAAACCCCTGCTCAGGTTATTCAACCTGTGCAGGCCCTATATCAACACCCATACATAAAGAAGTGGACACTGGAGCTCCCACTTCTCTTGAGGAGCAAACAACTCCCATCTCAACAAGAATCATCAATGAGGTTCGTCATGTTCAGGCTGATGAGCTCATGACCCAACAAGCCTTAAGCCTTCACTCAGAGTCTCAACACTCTAGTGGAACAATCTCAGGAGAAAGTTACCATCCCCAGCCTTTAGACTTAAATCAACCCACGCCCAACCTAGAATTCTATTGATGATAAAGATATAGCATTCTGTGAATACCATGAGTCTTTCTTCTCCTTCCCTACTCAAATAGAGATGAGTACTCATGTGTCCCCTATATCTAGCCCACACCATCCACCACCAACTGAGGTGTATCTTCCTGAATCTATTCAGGAGATCCATGTGGAAGAGGCTCTCACTTCTGAAAGTGATTACATCATTAAGACATCAACCATGGCAACCTAGCCCATTGACACTTCAACTAAAGCCGTCTATGAGAAAGGGAAAACCAGCAACCAAGAACAACATGCTAGTGATGAGGAAGAAGACATAGGTCCAATTATTTCATCCCCAGTGATTCTTATACTGAAGATGAGAGGAATCTTAGACTAACGGTGCAAAAACTATCTGAAACATGCACCTGCTTAGTCTCCAAGGTTAGTCACTTGGAATCTCAAGTGTCTACCTTGAAAAGAACGGTCAATGATCAACAACTTGAGATTTCCTATCTCAAGGAACAACTAGATAGGAGACCATTCAGAAGGATTCAACCATGAACACAAGAACCTGAGGATGTAATTGACTTAACCTCCAGCTCAGCTATGCAAGTGGGTGATGCTACCAAAAAGGGGGAGGAAGTTGTTACAATCACAGAACCTGGGAGTCCTTCTCAGAGTATGGACATTGAGGACTCACTAACCTTACATGCAATTGTCCAGACTCAGCAACGTCCTCAAATTCACATTGATGTGAATCACTTATCCAGAGCCTATTTGAGGAGGCTATACCAAGGGAAATGTCATACCCACCTTTTGTAGTTGCAAATGAACTTCATGGGTGCATGTATGATGCTGAAAGAAGAGCCCACATATGGCATAGAGTTCAAGGACAGCAAGGGGTCTTCAATTTTCAGACCTTGAACAACTATGACAGCCTTTCTTTAGTGAATATGCCACTTGCCAACCTAAGTTAAAACAGGCAAGCTGGCATATTAACTGAGAGAATTCAAGATAGGATCATGGAAGAACTCAGATATAGAAGAAGACAATTTCAAGATGACAATGTCATTGGTTAACTGGATATTGAGGTGGATCATAAGATTAGCTTCAAAGGGGAAACCTTTACTGAAGGCCTAGTGACTGAACCTGAGTATTGTCACTGAGTCAATCACTTTAACAACATCTTGTACCCTCAGTGATGCACCAATTGGTGAAGGTGCTTCACAACCTCTCTCTAGCCAGAGGCTGACTGCTGAATCAGGCGATGAAGGCCAAAGCTCTCTCCACCCTGAGTCACCAAGACCTGTGAGTGACAAAGGGTAAACGAAACTGACTCCTGAGAATATTGATGAGGAGGAAAGAGAGAGGAATGGGAAGCTAAGGGGAGAGAGTTCAGCTGGTTCCTCAGGTTTCATAGAAGGTGCAATCAGGACAGCCCCCTGGCCAAACACTGAAGATGATGAGTTGAGGGCTACCAAATTGAACTATCTCGGAACCAGGAATTACAACATTGATGAACTCATCTCTTTTCACTTAGAAGAGTTAAATGAACTAGCAGACTAAGAGCTGACCAAAGAAAGAAAGGAGGCAGAGGATGCAAAGTTGCTCCTGAAAGTCAAAGAACAAAGAAGACAAAAGAGAATATACAAGAATGCTCCTCCTCTCTCCCCTGTTAATGAAAGCCCTGAAAGAGAGATTACGGCAGTTGAACAACCTCAGGTAGACAAAGAAGGTGATAGATAAAACAAGATCAACTACCTTAGTGCCACATGTATCTACCAGTCATCTACACTTCTTCCCTTCTCTTATGAATACATTGAATTTAAGTACCTTAAGCAGCTTGAACTACAGTTCATAAATGAAAAAAAGCTGCTAAGAGAAAGATGAGGGAAGAAGCTGCTAACAGAAAGATGAGGGAAGAAGCTGCAGAGTCAAGGGCCATCATCCAAAGAGCCAAAAGAAGTCTGTTGACAGATAAAGGATGATGAGCTTCTTGAAGCTGTATGGATTCTCCGGAAGGAGGCTTGGTCCAATGTCTCTATCCACTATGGATGAGCACATAGAGTGATTAAGCAGAACATTAAGAAGGGAGAGCTTGTGGACTTGCATTCTCCACCAAGCCAAGCTCCTCCTGAGGTTGAGGTTAAGGTTGAGCCACAGACAACACAAACTGGACCTTCAACTGCTGCACAGCTAACTTCATCTTCTGATCCATAACAAGGTTCAACTCCCTTTCCTTCTAAACTTATGAGGGAAGAGGACCCAACTAAGAGAAGCACAATAGAACAACATGGTACTCAAGACTAGCCCTCTCAATTAAACGCTCGAAAGAGGAAGAAAAGGATGGCCTCAAAGAAAGTATCCAAGAAGAAAAATGGATCCACTTCCAGACCTCAGGATGAGCCAGAACATCCTGAGGAGGTGCAACAAGAAGCTGGTCAACCAACTCCTACGATAGTACAACTTCTTGCAGCTAGAAGACCCATCATGTCTTGGACTTTTGCTGCTAATCCAGACAGAGGGTATATCATCAGAGATCAAGGTCGTCAAGATATCTACTTTTGACAAGACATACTTGATCTACCTCTGCATGATCTTCATGACATGAGAAGATACTATGAAAGTCTGAGGGATCCTGACCAGATGATGATAAAAGGAATGGCCTTGATCTTATGAGGATAATCAACTAAAGAACAATCTTCTCTGTTTTGGTAGCATCAGCCTAGGGGGAGTTTGTAAGGTTTATATAGAGGCTGATGCAACCTAAGCAATCAAATGGCTTTCTGCATGCATGCACCAAGTACCAAGTAAAACTGTTATGGAAGTTTTATACTTTGCATGATAATTATGCTAAGTATAAAACCATCCGAAGCTAAAAGTTCCTGCGAAACCTTTATACTCTGCACAAGAAATATTCTAAGGTTAAAGTCTTCCAAATCCAAAGACCAAATCTTCCGAAGCCAAAGATGAAGTCTTTCGAAGCTTTAAAGACAAAGTCTTCCAAAGCCAAATGAAGTTAAGACTGATTTCTTCCGAAGACTCAAAAGAACATGCTTTTCACTAATGCACTTTTACATAAAGGTGACCAGCTTTTTGCTGCAACTCTGATAACTCACCAACTTGCATAAGTTAGTGAAAAGGTCAATGCTTTTGTAACTATACAATAAGGTCTTTGTTTGTAACTTTCTACTTCATGTAATTTTATCCTCTTTGTATCATATTAGGATGTGAGCTACGGCATTTCACACTCACTAGTGAAAAGACAATCTGCCTTTTGACTCTACATTGATTTTATTCTCTTCCAATGTTCCAACTGGCTTTCTAAGTATGGCCGGTTGTAGGATGTAGTATAAAGTATCTCAATGTCTTGTAACTTATCTTTTATTCATTGTGACTCTTGTAAGAGAACTTGAAATTAATATACATCATTCTTGAAAACCTTATATTTATTGTTCTTAAGTTCTGTCTCTTCGCTTACCTGTGTTCTTTGCATTCTACTCTTAAACCTTGGTTCCCTATTTGATCTATTAAGTGCTCTAACACTCTCCTCATTATGAGACTAATTGTATTGACCACCCCTTAAACGGTCCTTTAATGTGGATGCCAGTCTTGAAATCATTCCCAGTAGCTTATGCATTCATGCCCTCATCTCCTAAGCATCAACTATTACATGCCAACTTTTATAATAAAATACTTTATGTCAGTTTAAAACATTCCTTTACTTCCGTATGTGATCATACATCATACATATAACTAGATAATAGTCATTATTATCTTTCTTCATCGTTTGTTTCGTACTTTATCGCACATTTCATACTTTATCGTTATCTTTCACTTTCATCTAGACCAATGTCATATGCTATACCCCAAGCATTGCCCACAAAGCTAGTACTAGGCCGAAGTCTATAAATAGACCCCTAACATCATGCACGAAGCTGACTCCAGTACCGGGGCAAGCGATAAGGGTCCTATTTCGTATTTTAAGTCAATCTCAAGGATTAGACCCATGTATTTATAGCATAGCTAGGCCCCATACAGTTGTGCTAACAACCCACGGTTGTGAACCCTTTTCAGTTTGCTTGCAAGACTTTTGTTCATTCATTAGGTTCCACTTTTCATTATCATTAACTTTCACTTCATTACATAATACTTGTTATTAATTAGTATATATCACACCACATAAGAAACATCGTGAAGCATACATTCACATTCTCATCACCATAAATAACAAACAATATCCGAACCTTCACGGGACAGCGGGGATTCGGGGAGCGGCAGCCCCTGACAACGGGGTTCTAGGGGCAACATCCCCTAGTGGGGTCCAAGGGGTAAAGCCCATAGCTGGAAAAATCATGCGAAAACTATCTTCCTATTAAAACCATGCGAAAACTACTTATCACTTGAGAACTACTTATCGCGCGAGAACTACTTGTCACGCGAAAACTAACATCTCGCGCCAATACTTGTTGCGTGAGAACATCGCTGATTCAAATTTCATACCGTACACTAAACTGCTCGCCTGAAAACTATGTATTTTCCCCGCCTAGTCGCAACTTATTGCATCTAAGGCTGTTTTAACATGCTTTAGCTCATAAACAACATCATACAAGCATAACACGAGCATTTTAGTTTGCATAATATCCCAAAAATGTAAAATGTTGTAAAAAGGGGACTAGAAACTCACCTTGTGAAGTCTTAGCTCAAAGAAGACCTTCCCAAATCCTTTAACGAATGAAAACTACATAACAATGGGTTATATGCATCTATAATTTTTCCTTAGTACACACACAAGTTACTACACGAGCTACATACCCTAAACACTTTGTTTCTTCACTTTCTCTCTCTGAACAATTGTTTTCTCTATCTAGCAACAACACTTTTTGCATAAGTGGGTGATAGGCATGGGTGCTGGCAGCTATTTATACCCAGATCCACTTTTCAAAGGACTTCTCACGCGAGAACTCCTCTTTTCGCATGAATATTTTTGGGTTCCCTCTTTTTCTCAAAATTTTTGAGCTTTATATCTTTAAAGCCCTTTACACTTCATTGTAGCTTCATATTCTCATGGATTTGTGTTATACAGAACCTGTGCTCAGTAGCTAGAAATACAATAGAAATAGCTGGAATAATCTCCTACAACAAGAAAATAGTTAAATGTTTTCAAGTATTACTTATGACACCAAAACAATTAAATGTTTACATGCATTAACCTTTTTCCTATCTGAAATAAAAGTGAAGTTTGAATTAATGCTTAGATCCAGGTCATCTTGATTACAATGAAGGAACCAAATCCATGAAATTTTTTTTTGGCCTCTACTATGACGTAGGCAAGAGGATAAATGCCATTTTTAAGGTCAATTCCAACACCAATTAACATATGACCAGGGTAGGGGCCCTTCATAAATGCTCCATCCACCCACAAGAACTCTCACTTGCATGCCTTAAACCTTTCTTTAAAGCTCCTATACATACATAAACTCTTTTGAAAAATCTGGTTGGTGAATCTGGGTTTATTTCAGGCTCCACAACAAACTTAACTGTTAAGCCTGGATTAACAACGTGCAACTCTATGATATAATCCCTCAACCAATAATATTGTTCTTTATAATCACCCTGAACTTGCCTTAAAGCTTTCATTTTTGCTCTAAATGCCTTGTGTTTGGAAACCACTAATTCATACTTTCTTTGTAACTCATCTTGTATCATTTTGGTTGAAGCATTAGGGTTTGACTCTATTGGACTCATAACCCAAGACTTGACATATGAATAAAGAGGTGAATGCCTTTATGGACCTAGATTGAAGATAAGTATGCTTGGCTTTGTAGGTTTTAACTATCCAAGTTTCATATTCACTACTAATTCTTGCTACGCATAACACCCAAGGACAAACAACTGATTTTTTTTTTCTTTATAACTTTTTCGCCACTTGTTGACGACTCCCCTACCATAGTCAAAGTAAATGATTAGTGGGTTCATGGAAGAAATTTAATTATAAGTGCGTGTGAAAAAACTTACATTTGAAGTATGACCATGACCAATGTTATGGCGGTTTGCTATTTCACCCGGTCCATCACTTTTGTATGTTGACAAATTCCCTAACATAAGCCAAGTCAATGATTAGTAAGTTTTTGCAAGAAAATCAATTATAAGGGTTTATGAAGGAAAGTTACCTGACAAATGGCTTGGATTCTTCTTTTGTCATTTCTTAAAAATACCAATTCTCTTCTACTTTAAATGGCATGTCTCCTTATTCTCTCTTTCACCTCCTTTTCATTCCTAAAAATCTGACAAACATAAAATGTTATTTCATTTTTAGGATTTTATTGCTTCCATTTTTTCCTTAGTTCTTTCAACTTCCTACTTCTTTTAGTTTCAAAATCATCCGTGAATCTTCTGTTTAGCTGTCAAATGACTCCTATCTCATAGGATAACAAACTAGACCATCAACATCTTGGTTGCTTTCTTCATCAGAATTATATGTGATTCTCCCTACATATTCTTCACCAATATCAATAAAAGCATCATACTCAACATTAATCGTCTTATCATTAATATAGTCACCATCATCAGATTCTTCATGATTATCAGAATCTACAAGATTGATAGTTTCATCACCACGTTCTTTCCATTTCAAAAGTACGCCTCCCGAAGCCTTCTTCCCAGTAGGTCTAGTAGTCTCAGGTGATATGTTAGGTCCCTTAGAAGATTAACATTTAGTCTTTATTGTCTAGTTTTTGTATTTTATACTAGTATAGGGACTAGTCTTGTAAATTTAGTTCCTTTTGTTTTCTAGTATAAATAGCTTAGACTTAGAGTAGATTAAAAAGTTTTGCATGAACTGCTCTCTAACTCTTGTAATCGTCTTTGCTATCAATGAATACTGAATTTTGTTGATATTGCTTGATTTGATTACATTTGTTTTGTATTTCTTTGAATTGTTCTTATCATTTGTTACAGATTGCTCTAATTGATCCTATCAATTGGTATCAGAGCTTTCGGTTGAGTGTTTTTGAGGTTCTGTCGAAGATAGAAACTTCAAAAATCCACTGAAATCTGTAATCAAGTGACAATTC
>BJCN01309681.1:1541-15603 GCA_018326445.1 Flaveria brownii
GTGTTGACCGTGAGTATATATACATATGTGTGGGTGTGTGTGTTATATGTGATGTGTATATATATATATTGCATGAGGGGAATGATGGAATACATATATATAATTATGTGCCATGCAAGTGTGAACATGTATAGTATATATAATATAGATAGATTATTTACAATTTACATATATGTGTGGTGAGAATGTATTTAAAAGTAATATTTGTCATGTGGTGATTAAATTTCATATATATATATATATATATATATATATATATATAGGGGAGGGATCAAATGAAAACCATGTTTATAATTGAAAACCGTGAAAACCACCACTATCCAACCATATAATTTATAAATGATTTAATTTTTTAGTTGTTTAAAGTATATTTAAGTAAATTTTAACCTTATTTTTTATGTCATTGTTTATTTTTTAATTTAAACTCCAAGGTTGATGATGATAACGAATCGAGGTACGTATACGTAACTTCTATGAGTTAGATGTATGTAACTCTTAGTTGTACACTTGGTAACACATACTATACGATTGTGTGTATGTGAATAGATGGTGTGAATTGGTGATCTTGTGGGGGTGGTTGGGTGATGGTCTCGGCAGGGTTGTTTGAGCACCATTTATTATGTACATGTATATATATTTGTTTTCAAGTGTGTATGAATATGTTTTTTGCGAAGCTATATGTATGCTTGCGTGTATATATATGCTTGTGTGCATGTATATATGGTGGTGGGTGTGTTGACCGTGAGTATATATACATATGTGTGGGTGTGTGTGTTATATGTGATGTGTATATATATATATTGCATGAGGGGAATGATGGAATACATATATATAATTATGTGCCATGCAAGTGTGAACATGTATAGTATATATAATATAGATAGATTATTTACAATTTACATATATGTGTGGTGAGAATGTATTTAAAAGTAATATTTGTCATGTGGTGATTAAATTTCATATATATATATACACACACACATACATATATATACATATATATATATATATATTGTATATATATAAATATATAAGAGGTATACGTGGTGTGTAGCGATTGAAGGCATGATGTATATAAGAGGTGTATACCCTAAATGTATATGTGGGTGTACACACAAATTATGTTACATGGAGTGTTTAACATGTGCTATATTGTGTGAGGTATATAAATATGATATTCTTGTATGAGTAGCATATATTTAGTACATGTAGATATATTACTTGGGTCGTGCCACCAAACGTATGGTAAAATAAATAAATAATAATAATAATAATAATAATAATAATAATAATAATAATAATAATAATAATAATAATGATGATGATAATAAGGGAAATTATTGGAATATACATAATATTCTTGTGCGTGATAATTGGGGTTGAAGTATTAGAAGTGAATTGGCATTTGAGTGTGCTATACGTGGTGGGAAACAACCAATAACCAACACCGTAACCGAGTCGTGAACGCAAAACTGAACCTTTCTTATGTTTATAACTAATAATTAATATTAATTATATTTTAACTGAAATTCAAGTTAATCGGAAAACCTTAATCTTTGTGCTTTCGTTCACTCATTGCTGTGCATTCGAGGTGAGTTTTCACGGCTCCGTTTTATATTCTTTCCTTTTTGGGGGAAAAAACATGCAAACACTATTTTTGTTATGGTTGCCGGTATTATGGATATCACCTATTATATTAGTGTAGACACATACATTTAAAAGTCCTTACAGTATCAAACTGTTAGTAATGGGATTAGCGAAATAATTCTGAGTAGTACTACTGGGTTTAACAAACCCCGCCTGGGCTAGTCGCGCTAGCTTGATTGGAGGTCGAACGGGTGCGAAATTGACCTAACGATTGCCACGGTCTGTGATAGACATGGTGAAAAGGGCATAAAACACACACAGTCAGCTTTGGTTTGAAACACTAAGTAACTTGTTTATAGGCTAGCTACCTATCGATATGCTTTATATACTAAACCATATGAAACGCTTCCTGACACATTACTTGTTGATAAAACCTATGGACTCACCAACTTTATGTTGACATATTTTAGCATGTTTTCTCAGGTCACAGAAACGTATAAAGTTAAGAACTCAGCTAGGGATGCATTCATGGCATACATTACGACTCAACCATTTTATATTACGACTCAACCATTTTATTTTGTTAAACATAATTATCTTTATAGTTTAAACGCATGTTGACTTTATTGATTGTTGACTTACTGCTTTCGAAATGCTTTCACAAGTTTAAAACATTTATGTTTGATTCAAAAGTCTGATTTCTTAATGCGATATTTCGTAATAATTGATTCATGTGTAACTGGTGCTATCTGAGATCCTGGTGTGTCACACGCCTGACGGTAAAACCCCGTTAGCGGATTTTAAGGGTGTGACAACGTTCATCAGCTCAAGCGCATGGGATCGGAGTCCCTCGCTGGACTTATTCAAACCATGCTATCGGATTCCTATAACAAAGTAACCTTGATTCCATTAGGTGGCGTCGATGGCGTCTGAGTTCAATGTGTCGTCGGCCTCCTCCTCATCCAAACCGCCAACTCGAGTTCGATGTATAACTGATTCTTCAACCGTCAGTTATAGTATATTTATCATCAATAAACATAGGTGGTGATAGTGGTGGTTGTGTTAGGTGGTGGTGTGGTGGTTGTTTTAGGTGGTGGGTGGTGGTTGTGTTAGGTGGTGGTGTGGTGGTTGTATTTTTATTTTTAAAATATACATAAATATCCTAAAGAATTAAAGTTTACATAAACAGGTTTTAAGATGTAAAATGATCATAATACCCTTATACTTAACAGAAAAAGTTAACAAAGTTAGTATCAGGGGCCAAAACAGTTAAGAAACGACACGTCAAGGGTTGATATGATAAAAGATTCCTTTTTGGTCTGATAGAGTTGTCGAAGTGGTCAAACGACAAACTCTCTTGAATCATGAACTTTGCATTCTATCCCACACCATCATTTGATTTCTTGCTTCGCCTTGTGTTGAAGTGTCTTTCACCTCCTTGCAATAAATTTTTATATGTTTTCTTAAAGTTAGTTTGAACCCACCACAAGCACCAAGCAGTTCGAGAAAGAAAATCTTGTGGAGTCTGAGAATGCGGTTAATGATGATCTCATGGAGCCAAGTTTCCACAAGTATGTGACAGTTAGAAGGGGTGGTGATGCAGATGCAGAAGAACAAGAATCATCAGGGAGCAATAGTTTTGCTGGCAGTCAAGTTGAGCTGGGTGTCATCTTCTTGGGAGCCAAATTCACGTGATTCCAAAAACTGATGTTCTAATTCGCGGTCAAATGGTCGAGACACCGAAGGGCAAGGTCAAGTGCTAGACTCCCGAGGAATAGGATAGGGCGTGGGCGATTGGGTGTTCATGGTAGAAGTGCTTACTCACTGCCAAACAATGCTACAGTTGCCTCAACATAATCTGTCTGTTGAATATAGTTAGTTGTGTTTCTTGTTCTTAATTAGTGCACATTTCTTTTGGTTGTTGCATACTTGCAACTGTGTAATGCATTTGATTCTTGTTTTAATCTCAAAGGACCATGGTTTGATACATTCTTGTTATTTGTCCGTTGATCAAGTGTCCAATATGCGTCAAATTATTGTCCCTTTTATTGTAAATGAGTTTCCTCTAAATAGTAGATCTATTTCGAAGAAACTAATTGTTGATGCCAAGGCCCGTGGGTGATAGCGTATCCAAACTGAGCGCAAACATGGCTCTTGTTGTCATGGTTGATAGCATACCCAAATTAGGCTCAAGATGCTACAGGTGATCTTCTACAACTTGGTGGAATGTCAACTCAGTTTCGTTACTTTTTAATGAGACCAAATGAAAGGTAATTAGTCGGGAAACGTGATACTAGAAATCACAATGCCATCAAATTATCTCGCACATTGGAAGTTGTTTGTTTTTGGCTCTTAGTAGGCTAAATGTTCTTGGAGACAGTTGCAAGATTCACTGACCCTGAGATTCGTAAGGAGGCGGTTATGATCTCTTGTGGTTAATCTCGCCGTCAACCACAAGCATAAGCATATGGTAAACTTGAGATATCTATGAAACTGATTACTCTTCTCACGGACAATCTTTCTTGCATCTTTTCTCGATGTCAACAAGATTTGAAACAGTAAATTCAACATAAAAGAAACATGTCGATTTTAGAAAAGTACAATGTTACACAAGACTTCAATAGGAAAAGAATTATCTTACGCATGACTTTAGTTTGAAAAAATATTCTTTGATGCACCCACTGATCTTTGATTATTAATTTTTATGTTTTTAAGACTGCTTAGAAACAATTTGGAATACTACGTTTTAGTATCACTCAGACCATGGCACAAAATGTTCAAAAAATCTATAAAAAAACGCCGTTGCCGGGGATCGAACCCGGGTCACCCGCGTGACAGGCGGGAATACTTACCACTATACTACAACGACTGATGGTGTTTTTTTTTGCTTCCATAGTTTCTTGTTGTATTAAACATAAAATTTTGCAAATGTAAACAAGATGTTTTATCGTCATCAATGATCGATAGAATCCACTAATTTACACATCATTTGTAAGTTTCAAGCTGGCGACTCTAAGCTAACTAAACACGAGTACTGTAGAAGACAAATTTGGTATTTTTTTAACACCAATATATTATTTTTAACCGATCAACTATTCTACTCCTAAATCATAACATCCACACTGATTTGAACCTACACTTTTTGGTAACCCGCGGTCTTTGGTCGGAAAGCATATCACTTTATCGTCATCCTTTTAACTACAATTTAATCCACTTTTTTATATTTAATCATTTAAAGTGTGGGACTCGAACCTTCCACCTAAGGAGGGGTATCATTTACATATTTGGATACCACTAGATGAAATGGCCAGTGTAAAATTGGTATCATTGTTGTTAAAAAAATAAAATAAAAAGGATAGATTATACATACCTCATCTTCTACTCGTCTTAACTCATCCCCTCCTTAATTTATGATAAACTTTAATTACCATAAATCATTAAAACTCCTTGATTTCATGCATATATATACAACCATCTAAAACATGACAAACTAAGAGTTACACTAAACAATCTAAAACTAACATAGCATGAACTTGAAAGCATGAACTAAATGTTTTATGAAACAATAAAAGATCAATGAAGCATGAGGCTTAAACACCTAAAAGGTATACAAATAAAAACTAACTAATTTTTTTTATCAAATACTACAAAGTTGTATAGACGATTCGATCATTTAAACACTCAAATTACAAAATATGAGAAATAAAAGTCGTTATATTCAGCTATGTGGAATTCTATTAAAGATCTTATGGAGTTGAGATTTTAGAAAAAGAATATTATATTTATTTTATTAAATGAAAGATCATATTATTCAAGATGTAATTGAATGATAATTAATATTGATTAAAGATTGAATATTTTATTATCTTAATTATTTGATTTAAATAATCATGTTAAAAGAATAAAAAACAAAAGTTCGAAATGTATGTTCTTGAAAATTTAAAAAGACAAGTATAACAAGTAAAAATGAAATAAGATGGGATATGTATCGTATAGCTAACCACCAGAAAATACGTTGACGTGGTACAAGAAAATATCATTTGAACTTCCCTCTAAGAAACTGTAAAGGTTACATGGAGGCAATATTTTTTACTTTATGGAAACTGTAAGTCTTTTGATTTCCATGACCCTTCATCTTCTTTTTGAATAAAATGATCAAGAACGAACCAAATGTGCTGCATTTTCACAACCTGTATGCATGTTTTGATCCAAACATCCATCAAGAACTGTGGCTAAAAGTCTAAGGTACAAATCTTTACAGGGCCAGCTTTCTTTCAATCTGACTTGAACATCTATTGATCAAACATTTACATGAATCATGATCACCACTTCACAGGCAACCAACCTTAGTTTTTAATATCATTAGTTATCACAGTCTCTCATTTCAGTCATTTGTTTAAATTGCTTTGAACTGCTTATGATTTGTTACATGGTTTCTTAAAGATGATGATGACAAACAATGATAACAAGAAACCTGAAAACCAAGGCTGCAGTTTGGTAAGAGAGGTTTTTTCTTGGTCTCTTAGTGATGTTCTTAACAGGAATCTCTACAATGGCAAGGTTTGTGTTATTGTTGTTCTTTAGTATCGTTGCCACCTTTGAATTAACCTCGTACTAATTCAACAGGTGTCAGAGATTCCTAAGACATTTTGTTCTGTAACTGAATATACCAAGTCATTCATCTATCCACTTTTCGAGGAGACACATGCAGATCTTCTTTCCAAGATTCTAGGAGTGAATCGTGCTCCTACCTCGGAGATTCTTAGAGTGAAAACTGCTAAAGGTTTTATACTACCCAAATCATTGTTATACACCATTTCTGTGAGAAGGTGTAAAGGATCTTATGTACCCGCGGTTGGAGATCTTATCGCGCTAACTGATGTAAGACCAAAGTGTGTGGATGATCTCAAGAAGCCAAACATGTCTTACCTTTTAAGTGTAGCGCAACGCGTTAAGGTGAAAAGTACACTTTATGAACTCCAAATTTTATCATCAAAACCGATCAGTCAAGATCTTTATGACAGAAATGCAAGACACGTAGTTGTGTATCTTACGAACTTGACAACGAATATTCGTATTTCACAAGCGCTTCACGCGGAGGTAGGAGACAAAAAGAAGATGTTTGAAACATTGCTGAGTGTTGATTTCTCTGTAAGAATGTCAATCACATTTTCTTCATTTGTTTAAACATAATGTTGTCATTTTGGGAAATAATTTAACAGCTTACAATGCTTTAACAGGTTGAAGAAAGTTGTAATGAATGTTGTCTTGATGAGACTAGAGACATGCTTTTGGTTAAGGTTAAGAAAGCTCTCAATTATATTCAGCTTGATAGTTCACAAGAAGCTGCTGTTTTGAGCTCTGTGGCTTCAAGAAGTTGTAATCATAAAAATACAATAAAGTTGATTTGGGGCCCTCCGGGCACCGGGAAGACAAAAACAATCAGTTCATTGTTATACATATTGCTGAGGATGAAATGCAGAACATTAACATGTGCTCCTACAAATATTGCGGTATTAGGAGTTACTAAAAAAGTTATGCCTTTAGTGAGGGACTCTATATTATATGATACTTATGGTTTAGGAGACATAGTTTTGTTTGGTAATGGGGAGAGAATGAAGATAGATGAATGCAAAGATCTTTCTGACATATTCTTGAATTTACGAGTCAAGATTCTTGCTGATTGTTTAGCTCCGTTATCAGGTTGGAAAGGTAGCAGCGAGTGGATGATTCGTTTTCTTGAGGATCCTGAGGAACAATATCGGTTGTACTTGAAGGACAAGTTAATAGCTAATGATAATGAGAGTGAGAGGGAGAGTGAGCGTGAGAGTGATTCTAATGATGAAAAAGATGATGAAAGCATTGTAGATGATGATGAAAATTTGCATACTGAAAAGGAGGAGGCGAAGGACGCCCATATGAAGAAAGCATTGAAAACCAAGAACTGGAAGACCATCATTGTAAATACTTTGAAAGATGAAAAGAAAGGTACAAATAATAAGACCACAAATGAAGATGATAGTGAGCAGCCTTCGAAGCAAGATTCAGACAAAAAGAATTGTAAACCTGATCTTTTGACTTTTGAGAAGTTCGTGGTACACGGGTTTGACTTTCTTGGAAATCATCTAGTATCTTGTATTGAAAGCTTGTACACACATATGCCAACATCTTTTATTTCAGTTGAGGTTGCGAAAGTAATGGTAGAGTTTGTTGAATCTCTTAAAAGTCTCAGTAAATCGATAAAACAAACAGTTGAAATGAATATAGGGTTAAAAGAAGCCTTAAGGGGGTTAGATGACACTAGGACAAGAGGTAAAAACTTATCACTTGCTTTTAAAATCCTGTGTTCAAACCTCAGCTACCTTCAACAGAAACTGCAGTTTCCAGAGTTTAAGGAAGATTACGAAATTAGAAGATTTTGTTTGGTAAATGCTTGTTTGATATTCTGCACTGCATCAAGCTCCATCAACGTGCCTACGCCAGATAAATCAAAACCTTTGGAGTTTCTTGTGATTGATGAGGCTGCACAGCTAAAAGAATGTGAATCTGTTATACCTTTGCAGCTTAATGGTCTTCAACATGTTATTCTTGTTGGAGATGAAGGCAACTTCCTGCAATGGTTCAAAGCAAGGTTTTCAATATTTTTGTACATGCTTGCTATATATAATTAATCAATCTTTCTGTATGCAGTACAGCGTATACGCTGTTTTGTATAAGTATTAACTAGCTACTTTCAATGTGTTTTAAGATCTGTGAGGAGGCTGAATTTGGAAGGAGCTTATTTGAGAGGCTTGTGTTACTAGGGCATAAAAAGCATCTTCTAAATGTTCAATACAGAATGCATCCATCCATAAGCCAGTTCCCAAATAAGGAATTTTATGATAAAAGTATCTTAGATGGGGCGAATGTCAAGATCAAGACTTATGGAAAGCGTTTTCTTGAAGGAAATATGTATGGATCATACTCTTTTATAAATGTAACTTCTGCTAAAGAGGAGTTTGATCAGTCATAGCATGAAAAACGTCATGGAAGTAGCTATTGTTGGTGAAATTGTTGCGAGTCTTTTTAAACGTACCAGACTCTATCCCTCTTTTTGTTAATCTTTTCTACGTTCAGCACTTAACATTTGTTAATGTTATCACAGAAGCTGTTGCGAGAAAGCAAACGGTAAGTGTTGGTTGCATATCACCATACAAGGCTCAAGTGAATGCACTACAGGAACAGATTGGCTGGAAATACAAGGGTCATGAAAGTTACTTCACTGTGAAGGTTCGATCAGTTGATGGCTTTCAAGGGAGCGAAGAGGATGTTATTATCATATCAACAGTGAGATGTAACAGCAAAGGATCAGTTGGTTTTCTTTCAAATCATCAGAGAGCAAATGTGGCACTGACAAGAGCCAGGTACATAAACATATGAACTGATCTGGTTTGTTTTTCTTCTAGATCTTTTCTTTTCAGTCACATGATCGATTAATAAATCTGATTTGATTTTTGTGTAGATACTGCTTGTGGATATTGGGGGACGAATCAACTTTGACACACAGTGGCACTATTTGGAAGAAGTTAGTTGTTGATGCAAAGAATCGTGGATGTTTCTACAACGCTAGCGAAGACCAAAACTTAGCCCAAGTTGCAATGAATGCTTTGATTGAACTTGGCCAACTTGATAGCTTGTTCAACACGGATTCATTACTTTTTAAAGAAGCCAAATGGCAGGTATGAAAGCATGATACTAACGTCATCTACAATACATTATTGAGCACACATGAAAGATTTATTTTGGCTTATAACAGGTGATGTTTGGTGACGCTTTCTTGAAAACAGTTGCAAGATTCACTGGTCATGAGATTTGTAACAAAGTAGTTTCTCTTCTTGTTAAACTTTCGGGTGGTTGGCGTGAACCAGAGACTAAAGTGAATACAGAGGGAACATGTACTCTTCTTGAGGTGTATAAGGTTACACATGACCTGCGATTGATTTGGGCGGTTGATATTGTAGCACAAGATTCTGTTTGCATTCAGGTGTTAAAGGTATGGGATGTTATATCTCCCACCAAGTTAGAAGAACTGTCCAAGATGTTAATGGAAAAGGTATATGGGAATTATACAGTAAACATGTTGAACCGCTGCAAGGAAAGACGCACTGACGGGTATGTTTGGATCTACAGACCAGACTTTGATCATGAATTATCATTGATTTGAAATGGATTACTGTTTACCAAACAGATGTTTTAATGTTTGACTATCAACAGGAATTTGGTGGTGCCTATGACATGGCCTATGAACTCAGACAGTGATGACAGCTGGTCGTTGGCAAATTGTTTAGCTGCATTGAGCTTGATGAACCAGCCTACATCATCATCATCATCATCATCATCATCATCAAGATCATCAAGTGATCGCTGGTGAGTTGTTGGACCATAGTTGATACTTTGATGGCTAATAGACTTGTTCATATTACACAAGTCTGATTGTTTCATCTTGTTGTGTTTAGGAGGTTTAGTAACAGGAAATCCAACAGGTATGGTGATTTAGGATCTCATGGAAGGGGAAGGAAGTGGTGAAGGAAGCCCTTCAATGTTTTTTGAGATTCAAATATGAACAATTTGAGTGTTGTGTTGGAAAATATGTTTTGTTACTTAAAACATTGAGATGAAGTACCCTATTTGTTGGTAAAAGAATTTCTGAATCTAATGTTCTTTTTTTGCCTTCTCAATCAACTAAAAAGTTAGACATGTATGCCTTTATTTAGATTACCATTTACTGTCTCAATCATACACACACGATTAACTAGCTAACTTAAGTAACTAGTTAATTGTTTTGCCACACAACGTCCAAAAATACAACAATTATAAAACAGTCCTTTACCAATTATTAAACCCTGATAAAAACAAGTTAGTTTTAGTCTGTTTTACTTTCTAAGAATTGTTATTTAATAAAATATTATTAGTTTTGTAAAACTTTGTAGGTCGTAGTATAACATATAAAGACGCTAAGGTAAAAGTGATACCACCACACAAACCCCAGGACTTAATTAGCATGGTATTATAGTGGATGTTAAATATTCATTTCTGACTCTCAAGTCAGTTTTCCTATGAAAGGTACTGCTCCCCAATTTGATTGTGATCATCAAAATATACCAACTAACAAGAAAGATTTCACCAACCATATCTATTTTAAAAGGTTTTATATAAGATGATTCAGTAATATATGATTTTGTTTGTAGAAGATTTGATTGTATGTGCTATGAAAATATAAATTAAAAAGAATAGAAACTTAAGTTTTAGCACATAATTAATCTTTAAATTTCATGTCTTAGATGTTTAGAGATATATAGGTTGATTAATGACTTCTCAAACTTGCAATGTTTGATTTTTTTTATGTTCGTTTCAATATTCAGAATATAAACTACAAGATTTTACTCTGGATGTTTGTTGAAATATAAAATATACACGTATGAATATCTTATGATGGTAGAGGTAAAAACGTATCTGTCATAATCACCAACACATTAACGTATGTTATCTTATACAAGATGACTCGGGAACTTGACCCTGCAGATCATATGTACACCCGACCATCAGTTAGAACATCAACACCATCTTTATAACAAGAATTGCTGATACACAGTCACTTGCACATCATTTACAAGTTCAAACAACAAATGGCACCACACCCATCACACGTTAACAATCATTAGATAACAGAGAACGCCCAGATTCACCGAAATCGTAGGCTGCTTCCAAGTGTGGATCATATTTACAGTTATATCATACCTGTCACCACGGTTATATCCAGTGTTATAACAAAATTTACTAGTTTTATGTTATAAATCATTCAAAGATTCAAAAGACATGCTAGAAAAATAAAAAATCACATAACCAGCAGGGACAACAAGCCGTGTTAACCTTTTATTGATATCAAATGTTCAAGCTATTCCAGTAGAGTTTCAAACAAATGTGCATAAAGAAAAAAAAACTACAGAATATTATATCAATGTAGAATTAAGATATTACTTATGAACAGCATGACGCAGCACGGGCCCCTTCAGGAGGTCTGTCAACAAGAACCATGCCAGCTGGGTTTTGAGTAGGCTGAGCTCTAGGTAGTCTCTTGGCTGTTTCAAACAAGACAATACTCCCAGATCAGATGTTTTGATAAAAAGCACACGGTATTTATAAATTAGGCTAAGGATGATAGAATTGCCTATAATGAATGAACAAATAGATAAAACTAACCTATAGCAATCATTCAAATAGGGTTTCTTTGTGTAGAATCAGGGCTATTATTAAGATTATAAACTAAAAGGGATAAGTTCTTGAAGATTTTAAATGGAAATGCATGCATACCTATTTCATGGAATATGTCATTAACATTTGCAGCAGTTTTAGCAGACGTCTCCATAAAGAAAAGACCATTCACATCGGCATATGCACGAGCTTCCTGCATGGTAAATCAATGATTATTGCAGGAGATAAGTATAGGTTTATTTTAGTCATGTGGTTAGTATAAAAATACTTGTTGTTAAATTGATTTGCATGCAATGTTCAGTGTTGCAATTATTACTAGACAGACAGTATGGTATAGCTTATGATGCAAGTAAAACCAGCTACAATTAGGAGTCCAGTTAAATGTGCAAATTAAAAGAATCATTTGCATCAACTGGAAGCATTGCTTTTCAGAATAATCAGCTATTTTACTCTTCAAAGAACATGAATTCTCACCACTAAACAATTAACTGTTCTGTTGAATGTTATAAAACGCCCGGTAACATCAACCTTCCAAATGGATGATAAGAATTTATAGTTTTATAGTTGTGTAGCAATGAAGAATAAATAAACTAAAAATTTACTGTCACGTTCTCAAGGAGAAGTAATGATCCATAAAAATATACAAATAACATGTAAAACAGAGGTCCAGAAACATGTCACCTACGTTCAGGCCCCAGGAAGACATATATCATGTCATATTTATGCACAGAAAATTGTAAAAAATAAGAGGAGATCAAAAACATAAATTTAAACATATTAAATAAGTAAAATGCTCCAGATCAGTGTCTGCTTGTGTGTTCCAGATAATAAAGCTGGAGTAAACATAACAGTTAAGTTCAAGATGTAGAGACGCCAAAAAGAATATAAGAAATGAGTTTCTCTTCTAAGTGGTTCTAACACGAACAGCCGTAAGAGTCAATTTCAAAGAAGTATTAGTAGGGGGGAAATGCATACTTCTGCGGTCACTTTCCTCTTGTCTTCAAGATCAGCTTTGTTGCCAGCAAGTGCCATAACCATGTTAGGATTACCTGTACCAGCCACACATTAAAGTAGACTTGCTTTAACAATAGGCAGAGTCAAAAAAGAAAAGCTAAGAAATATATAATGGACGGCAATCATTTAGCAGAGAAGCAGGTAAGGGGCATGCAATTACACTTGAAAGATAATTGGACGACTTTAGTCTTTCTTCTAAATTATTTAGTGTTATGCTTATATAACCTAAAGTAGATAATATCTACTCACCTTGTTTTTGAAGTTCTTGGACCCACTTTTTAGCCCGTGTAAAGGAATCCTAAAAACAGTCCGACAAACAGCAAGTGAATTCAATTCCCAAACACATAAGAAAGAAAGAATAAAGAGTAGAGAACACTAAAAAGCAAAACAATTCAACTTGCCATACCATTAAAATTTCAGTATTAGACACAACCATTTTAGTAACTTTTATGTTGAGCATTAAAAAAGGTAGCATACAATACTTGAACAAAAGTTGAATGCAAACAAAATCCAAAGGCCAAAACTCAATTGCATACAACAAAAAGTGAAAATTCAAAAATATGCACAATTGTCTAGCACGAGTGAAAGTCAAAACCCAAAACCTCAAATATTAGTATGACATGTTCAAATTACTAATAGTTCATACTTGCATTCCATTAACCCATACTTTATCACAAACTCTAACACGATTTCATTAAATAAAAGACAAGAAATACTCCATCCCATTAAACTTGATCAAGAGCTCTTAGTTAACTATGTACATCATATCAACTAAGCCAATTCCAAATTCAAACTTCACATGAACCAATATACCAACCAACTTCCTAAATCCTGCAATATTACTTCCAATCCAACCCCATAAACTCAAAAACCACACATAAACAAGATTCTACAAATCTCAAGTACCGCGCTAGTGATATCGTAGACGATAATCGCTGCCGCAGCTCCCCTGTAGTACATAGGAGCCAAACTATGATACCTCTCTTGACCGGCCGTATCCCAGATCTCGAATTTCACAGTCGCATCATTCACCGCTAGGGTTTGCGAAAAAAACGCCGCTCCGATCGTCGATTCCTACCACCACAACACCAATACAAATCATATCAAACAACCAAACCGATGGAACCACAATCCAATTCAAACCCTAATTAGTCAACGTCAAAACAAGCAAATGAGAACATGATCGTGATGATGATGATGATGATGATGA
>BJCN01309687.1:2143-21887 GCA_018326445.1 Flaveria brownii
TTTGTTTTTGTTTGGTGATCGAATGATCATTTATATGTATATATGTGTATGTAACCTTGTGTCATTTTTTTCTTTGTGACACAGATGAAGGGGTTTAATGGATCACGAAGTCAATCAGGACCAATAGAAAGCTCTGGTATCAAAGAAGGTAATAGATCGATTTGTTGAACATTTTATTTTCTATATTTATTTGTTACTACATATGAATTATCTAACGCGGTCTTGCACGACAAGTAAAAACGGGTCTTTTAAATTAGAAACTCATGTATGACAAGGGCGGAACGTATGGGCCACGGTACTAAGTGGTTGGGTACAAACAAATGGGGTATAAATGATTCGGTGTAATCGATAGTTGTGTGGCTTAGAATCACTAGGGGCAAACCAAAATAAAATATGATTTTAATTTTTATAAACTTAAACTGGTTAGTTGGGTTAATAAGCTCCTATTGAACATATTATTGGATTTTAAAGTATTTATTAATTTATTGTCCCTCTGACACATATAATTGTTGGTAAGTTTATAGGTTTTTTATAATATGTTATAAAAGCATAATATCTAAACGTTAAAAGAATTTAGGTCATTCAAAAGTTTGGGCTTGTATGGTTGCACACCTGACACATTTTTAGTGCCGGCCATGAAAACAACTTTTTACACAAAAAATGTAAAAAGTTACTCTTGTGTAGGTATGAAAAACCATAGGAGTACTCGAAGCGAAGTATTAACAAGAGACATTCCAGATGTGTCCAAAGCTTCCAGACACCGTCGTCGTTCGATGGACAATTCCTCAGATTCTGATTCTCAATCAACCACCAAATCAAAGCATAGGCGGCATAGAATCCGACGATCGCGTGATACTGGGGACTTGCCAGACATCCCCAAGAGATCAAGGCGAAAAAAATCAAGGGACGATGACGGGTCAACAAGGTCAAAAGATAGCGAGTCTTCGAGCTATGAACCCCATTTGGATCTTTAAACATCATGTTGCAACAAAAGTCAATAACTTATATTGAAGATAGAGAGGAAATAAGGATACTTTGAAGTTTGGATTTTCACCAATTTGTGAAAATTTTACCAAAGATGTTTGGTAACTTTTCCTATCTAAATATGCACTTCAAGTTTCATGTGGGATTTGGGGTTGATATTTATTGTAAGATGAATCCATAAACAATATGATGGTTTTATTCGGCTTAAAAGTAGCTATCTCCTTCTTATCTTTGATATGATTTTGATTTCAATATGCTTGTTGGCTTCTGTGAATAACACATTTAATATGCTTAAATACTTAGCATGTTATTTTTTCACACTATTCTTAATTGAAATTGGAATCAAAATGTGAGAATATGAAAGTAGTCCTACTTAGCTAAGAGTCATGACAAACACATAATGGAGAGTTTGAGTATGTGCCTCAAACTGTTATATGAGTTTTTTTTTTTTTTTTTTGGTCTTAACAGTTTGTTTGTATTTTGTATACAAGTACTTTAAATGCAATAATGCATTATATGTAGAATGATAAAATTCATTTGCATATGACATATTAGTCTTACATGGACTAGACAATTATCCGGCTCGTACGTGCATAGGGATTATTATACATGACTAAAGCTTGAGTTTATAATAGTCTTGAACGGACAACAAATATTTTAAGCCCAACCATTTGCGTAAATTATTTGCTAAAGGTCACCCACGCTCTGCGAATACAGACAACGCTGGTGACTTAACCCGTCTATCATTTCAACGAAAATCCACCACCCAAAAATCTACTAAAGTAAAATCCATGATCAACTTAAAACACATTATATCAAGTGAGACTCCAGAACGTATAATCTATAATCTATTTGGTGTAACATATTGCACCAATTTAATTCACATGCGTAGCAGTTGATTTAAAAGAGAGAAAAATGATAATATATTAACATTCATCGATAATGGGTTAGGTTTGTGCACCCAATCCTGTTGAATCCATAGTTTCGATTCTCCCCCCACCAATTACAAACCCTCAGCATCTACAACAATCCAACTTCGTATGTTCAACGCTGTATTACTACTAATCATTCCTTTTGTAAACTACCCTTTGCTTCATCCCTACAAACGCACAATTCATTAATCCATTTGACCTCTTTGATTGATTCAATAATGGCCACTGCAAGTATTTACAGAAGGGTTCTTCCTTCTCCTCCCGCCATTGATTTTGCTTCTTCAGAAGGAAAGGTCAGTTCTTTACCCTGATTTTCTATTATAAATTTGAATTTAGGTTTTTGACCTATGATTTTGTGTGCAATTGTTCAATTTACAGTTGAATGTTTCTTGGATTAGGTTTTGCTTAAATCTTTTTTAATTGATGTTTTCTATTATACATTGATGTTCAATTTAGCCTAATAATTGTGATAAGTGTATAAAGTTTGTTAATTTTTGAGATGGGTTTGCTTGTGATCTGATGGTGGAGCTATACTTTGACTTTGAGGTGTTCGTGGTCAGATGGATTACCTTTTTTTGTTTCAGTTTTGTGTAAATTTTAAGCTTTTCAAGAAGATGTATTCAGGTTTTGTGTAAATTTTAAGTTTATAGTATTCAATACAAACAGGATACTGTTGATGTTAAATTTGCAACATTTAGGATTTTTATGTATCAAAATTTTCATTAGGGAAGTACTAGGTTTGACATCAAGATCATCTTTTTTATATAAAAATTATCAAAAACTAACTAAAATAGAGGTTATGCTTTGTTTGTTCAAGAATGAAGAGTCTTGAATTGTTTCTTTTATGTTTCAACTCAGCGATATATGTATTCTGAATTTGCAGCAATTGTTCATGGAAGCCACTCAAGGTGGGACCATGGAAGGCTTCTTTAAGTTGATCTCTTACTTTCAGACACAATCAGAACCTGCTTACTGTGGATTAGCTACCCTTGCGATGGTCTTGAATGCACTTTCCATTGATCCTGGCAGAAAATGGAAAGGTACATTTAGTTCTCTTTTCTATTGAGATAAATTAGTAAATGATAACTTTTGATCTATCATGATATTATGTGGGCAGTGTTAACTGTTAAGTATTTTAAAATGTTGGAAACTACTGATGCACATTTTGGCAATTTCCAAGTTTGTCATGATGACATATATTATTAAATGTTTGCAGGTCCCTGGAGGTGGTTTGATGAATCTATGCTGGATTGCTGTGAGCCTCTAGAAAAGGTTAAAGCCAAAGGCATTTCTTTTGGGAAAGTTGTGTGTTTGGCTCACTGTGCTGGAGCAAAAGTTGAAGCTTTTCGCACAAATCAAACTAGTATTGATGAATTTAGAAAGCATGTCATTGACTGTTCTACTTCTGATAATTGCCATGTAATCTCATCATATAACAGAGCGACTTTTAAACAGGCATGTTCTAACCTTGCTAATTTTTTTGAAATTTCCCTCTTAAACCACATCTGTCATGAGTGTTGATGTTTGTGATCAGATGAGCTGATGTAATTGCTTTATCATTTTTTTTATATCGCAGACAGGTGAGGGTCACTTTTCACCTATTGGGGGGTATCATGCTGGAAGGGATATGGCATTAATTTTAGACGTTGCACGTTTTAAATATCCTCCTCATTGGGTACCACTTAAATTACTTTGGGAAGCCATGGATACTGTTGATAAGGCTAATGGATTTCACAGAGGGTAAATTTGTGCACTCTCTCTTTCTCTCTTATTTTGAATCTGACCCAAAATTTACTCTTATTCTTTTGTTTCAGTTTCATGCTAATATCCAGGCTTCAACGGCCACCAGCATTACTTTATACCCTGGTACATTCATGTTCAAGCATAAATCATAAGTGTTCATATGTGACCTGCTTTAGATTCTTTTTCAATTTCATTATCATTGATGACATGTGCATACACTATGTTCAAAATTGGAATAATTGGTTACTGCAATCTTATGCACATTTTGATTTTTGTATGTTGCCTATTGTTGCAGAGTTGTAAGCATGAGAGTTGGGTTAAAATCGCAAAGTACTTGATGGAGGATGTTCCAGTATTATTGAGTTCTCAGAATGTGAAAGATGTGAAGGATGTTCTTTCCATTGTTTTCAATTCTCTTCCTTCAAAGTTTCTTGAATTTATTAAGTGGGTGGCAGAAGTTAGGAGAACAGAAGAGGGCGGTCAAAGTCTAAGTCCAGAAGAACAAGAAAGACTTTCCATTAAGGTATCTTACTGGCATGAACCATAAACCATAAATTTCTGACCCTTAAACAAGTTTTGTCCCATCTACTTATCTATGGGTTGATTTGAGTTATGTTTTATCTCGATGAGGTGACATGGGTAGAAAATATTAGCGAAAAAGGGAACAAGTCAAATGTGTCGAAAGTGAACCAAATTGTACTTTCAATACATAAAATCTCAAAAATCATTATATTTAAATGGTTATATTATTATTGAAATAAAGTATAGTGTATGTTGCCATGTATTCAAATTTTTTTTTCACCACCGCCACTCATGTTGATACTACTTCATAGCCACCCAAGTATGTATGCGGTTTCGTTTTATATCGAAAATCCTTATCAAAGTTTTGTAAATTGAAAGATAAACTTGTATAGATTTTTTGAAAAAACAAAGTGGTGCGAAAAGAACTCCGCCAATTTTGTTATTCTACATGATGCAGCAGGTGTTTTTACCTGATTTGTTTGAACAAAACTGGATTCATACGTTGTGGCTTATAACGTTTGTTTCAATATATGGGTGACCTCAATGTAAAAAGCTGGATACTTTGGCAGACTTTATTAAATGAGATAATTTTGTACTTATTTTCCAAAAATTATAAACATATATAAGAACACCGGACAAAGTGTTTTGGGTCAACGCATACCAAAAGACTTGTTTTGGTGCATTACCTAAACCCAGTCGACCCATTAGTTTTTCCACCTCTTTTCTCCTGTGATAGATTTCTTGCTTACAGTTTTCTGGTGTTTCATGTAGGGGGAGATATTGAAACAAGTTCAGGGCATTCATCTATACAAGCATGTCACAGATTTTCTGTTCACTGAGAAACCAGGTTGTCAGGGCCCACAGTGTTTGGGCAAAGAAACCAGTTTGACCGACATTGCGGCTAGCGTGTGTTGTCAAGGAGCAGGGTTTCTAAAAGGAACCAGTGAATCCTCTAACAGGTTCTGCTGTGGCGAAACACTTGTACACAGCATAAAGTCCAATGGAGACATGCCACCTGTTACAGTAGTATCTGGGACGGTGACAAATGGCATCGTTGAACAACAAGTGGATATGTTGGTTCCTTCATCTCCCAAAAATATAAATTCATCCAATTGTGAATTAACTGATTGCATCGGAATGCACCCAGCTAGCAATGATGTTCTTACAGCACTTTTACTGGCTTTACCACCAGAAACCTGGTCGCGCATCAAAGATGATACCTTGTTGCAGGAAATTAATAATCTTGTTTCTTTGGATAACCTTCCCACTTTGCTTCAAGAAGAGGTACAGTTTAAAGCAGTTACTTATGATGGGTCGATTTGGGTAAACGGGTCTAGTAAAAAAGTCAGCTTGTTCATGTTGTAATCCTGTTCTATTGCAGATTAAGCACTTGCGTGGACAGATGTCCGTTCTCAAAAGATGCAAAGACGATGAGGTAGAGGAAGATCTTTCTGCACCTTCCGTCTAGCATCTTAAACATCCTCTGGATATCCATTTTTCTTGTACTCGTATTAATCATAAACCACTTTCTCACACTAAGAAAGGCAGAATAAGATATGTTAAAACTTAAAAACTCTTATGGAATGCTATATGTATACCTGTATCTATATCTATTCCCCTCTGTGTTTTAGGTCAATCATCAAGAAACAAGACATGTTTTCAGGAGATCAGATCCTTTTAGTAACACATCAAGCTTGTTCCTACACGGGTCAAACTTTCGAAAACAGAATGAGTTGTCATCACTAGGACAGCAACGAGCCAGCGACTGCTGTAGCAGATTTTTTGAGAGATTTGAAAGGCCAGATCGGCTTTCGGGTGGGATGAGACGCGTTATTACATGGCCTAAACCAATTGCTTATACGTCACAAATAGGTTCAAGGTCTATATTTTCTCTTAATTATTTATCTCGTTAAGAAAATTATAGGTGTTGGTTTTACTAAACTGTTGTTAGGCTATGATTTTAGATAATTTGTCTACATACCACTGGAACCTCATTTTTATTTAACTTTGTTTATCCAGAAGTAAATAGAACATACAAGTAATTCTTGCAACTACATCTATATTTAGTATAAGCAGAACTCTTAATACCTAGTTTTTTGTTTTTTCAACTGATTACAAGGATGCTTCATTTGTATTACAGTTTTGGTTTCAAAGTTTTCAGAACTTACACTTTTACTCTTTTGTTCTCTTGTGGATAACACTTTTGGTCTGCGAAGTGATTTACGTTAATAGTTTCTGTTAAGTGCATTTGAAAACTTCATTGTACCCTTGATGCTTAAAAACAAAAAATATAAAATAAAAATTAATTTATAAATATCAAACCACCCCATTTCCCCTTCTTAACTTTTTTGGTTCCCCTAATTGATGTAACAGTTGGACTGTCTACTTTTTAGGCGAAAAGTTCTCAAGAATGCTGATTTCACATAACAAAGAAGCAAATATAACACTTGATAATTGCAATAAAACTTGCCAAAATTAACATGTGGGAAATCAAAACGTCTCCAAATCATAATTCTGCTGTATTTATTTCCAGAAACATGATACTAAAAAAACTGGCCGTTGCTCATTTTGGAGAACTGTGTGATCTAAGTATAAAATCTCAGCTGACAACAAAAGAATCAAACCATGGCAAGTGGTATCTTTTAAGCTGATTTAAGCGCTTTAACCGCTTTCTCGGCTGCATCATCCAGATCCTCAGCTGTAATCAGTGTCATCCCACTTTCCTATATATCCCAACATGAAATATGAAATTTTTATATTTGAACCTCCTATGAACATTACATGACGAATGATGGTACTTTAATTTAACAAAGTGATAATGTACCTTAAGAATCCTCTTTCCTTGATCAACATTTGTACCTTCAAGACGAACCACAACAGGCACCTTCAATGCAACCTGAGAACAACAAAAAAGTTGGATCTCTCTATTAGAAGGTTGCCTAAAATGTATTTTTGATACATTTATGAGAAAACGTCAAGAGACTTTTTATTTCAAAGTATATTATTGTTGAAATAACAACTTCAACTCACTTGTTTAGCAGCATTAACGATCCCGCTAGCTATCACATCACACTTCATTATTCCTCCAAAAATGTTTACCAATATTGCTTTTACTTTGTCATCTGATGTCAAGATCTTGAAAGCCTCAACAACCTGCACCAGTTTCAAAAAACTTATTATGCATCAAAAGGCTATAGAAACCCTCTATGAGATTGTTTTGTAATATTATACTCTAACAAATACTTACCTGTCCTTCAGAAGCATTCCCACCTACATCTAGAAAATTGGCAGGTGTTCCTCCATGTAATTTTATGATATCCATTGTGGCCATTGCCAATCCTGCACCATTCACCATGCATCCAATTTCCCCATCCAAACCAATATAATTTAAATCTGCTTTTGCAGCTGCAACCTGTTGAAAGCAATACCAAGAGAAGTTAGACTAGACTAATCACAGCTTAAGTTCTCTTTGGTCAATCAAGATGACCATGTCATAATATTACCAGTTCTCTTGGAATAACAAAATTAGTTTAAAAAAAAAGAAACATGTCAAAATTGGTGTAAAGTTGCTCAAATAGCATTCTTATATATGCATATAAACCTCCTAAATCATTTTGTTGAAGTTATTATTCTAATATACTAATTATTTTTATAAAATGTTCATTTTTGGGACAAATTGTCTAAGCTCAACTCAATCAAAACCCATTTCATTAGTACAAAAAATGTACTCGCTCTGATCCATTGATCCATTACCCAGCTCAGCACGCTCGATCCATCCATTTTGCACCCTCTAAGGTCGTGTCTTGTACAGTTGTACTCTTGTTTGCAGTCAGGTATGACAATGGGTAAGGGTTTGATAACAAAGCGAATGGGGATGGGCATGGATTTCTAAACCCAACCCTTTTGGGTGGGTATTGATGATTCGCAATTTGTGGGTATCAAACCCATACCCATAAACCAAATATATCCACACACTTTGGACTTAGCTATACCTCACGAGGATCCTCTTGTGTTGGATCACGAAGAGCAAAAATCTCTTTCTGACGGAAAGCAGCATTATCATCAAAGTTTAGCTTAGCATCAGCAGCAACTAACTTGTTATCAGAAGTCTCAGCAATTGGATTGATCTGAAATAGGAGGTTTTTACTTAATACCAAAATATGATAATTAAAAGAAAAGAAAAAGAAAGTGAAGCCACAATATCTGTGCTTAGGTAATTAATTCTCACCTCCAACTGTGTGCAATCACATTCACGGAAAAGGTTATACAACTTCTTAACCTGTTCTATTGAAGCGTCTCTATCAGCTACCTTTGGAGCAAGACCATCTACAACTTTGGCAGCATCTTCATCTGTAATTCCTTTAAAAACATCAATAGGAACCTGTGAAAAGTCAAATTAGTCAAATAAAAGTGGATAGGAATCAAACGACGACAATAAAAGCCAAAAGAATAAACGGTGCTAAAAGATGGCGCACTTTTATGATCATGTCAGGGAATTTCTCAGCAAGGTCTTCAATGCTAGTTCCTCCCTCTCGGCAGGCAATGATAAGCTGGAAAAGTGAATACGGGTAAGCACCATAATTTTGTGTGTGTGAGAGAGAGAATCAAGTTCACAAATTACAATAAAGGCTAATAGTAGGATAATTAAGATGAAACTTACAGGACCAGCAGTTGTACGATCAAGAGTGATTGCAAAGTACATTTCATTCACAAGTGACACCTTTTCACACAAGTAAACCTGCAACCGATATACGCATCAATTCCGAGATACTGGATCTGGAAAGCTTGCAAGCTCCAAAGAGAAGGGTAATTAAGATTACATAAAAAACTATAACTTATGAGTTATAGCCATCAATTTTTGAAAGTGGTCAATCATTTTGGAACAGAATAAAATACAACAGTGGACAATAATTCTGTGCAGTGCTCACCTATAGTACCAAACTTAGTTGTGGACTGTTTACAAGTTTTAACCATGCTGCTTTTTTTACAACGACCGTGCACCTTGTAATTCCAAGATAAGCTTTATAAACAGAAATAAGTTTGGTAAATCCATCATGTAACTAGTACTCTATGTCTTTCTAACGGCACTTCCATTTCAAGTTTTATGAGAAGTCAATACTATAAGAGTGATCATGTATGCCTACTTCTCAAAGAGTAAAGTGTCGGCAAGAGAAAGAAATACCTAATTGAAGTAAAAATTGATTAATCATAACAAATCTTCTCAATGCACTAAAGTTCTATGATAGAGACTAGAGAGAGATGGCAAAGGGCACCAATTGGCAATTGCTACAAAAACTTCAAATGCTAAAGTATGACAAATCACAGTTTCATAAGAGAAAATTTGCAGCACATCCATATAACACGAGTATATCCTATGTGTATAACAGACAACAATGATATTATGACAAATAAGAATATGAATATGTCAAACCTTGCTGACAACTTTTCCTTGGGGGCCTGTTTGTTTAGTGACAAGAGTCTGCCCAAGCATCTTCCCTACATGAAAAAAAAATTTAAAAAGCAAAAGGGTTATTAGTCCATCAATCAGTGAAGCAAAATAATGTTTTTCCCTATTCAACGTAACCTCTAACTAGTCAAATTAGTAAAGATGAGAATAAAATGAAATAATACCAGCTATCTCTTCTGCCTGTTCAACTTTAACAATGTGAACACCACCCTGAAGACCGCTTGTGAACTTGCCTAGGCCTCGTCCACCAGCAAGGATTTGGCTCTTAACCACCAACTGAACCAAAAAGGAAACACTGATGCTTATATGACCCCACAAACAGGTGACTCACAAGATTTAGGTAGGACATACCTCGCATTGTTTCTAAAACAAAAGGGCAAATAAACAAATACTATGCCAAAGTTTACCTCCTTTTCGTTGGGAAATGTCGTCTCTATGGCTTTTCTGACTTCCTCAACAGAAGAAACAGCAACACCTTTCGGAACATTAATACCGTATTTGCTCATCAGTTCAGCTCCCTGAGTTCAAAAACCTTTTAAGAGTAAATGACTAAAGAAACATATCATATAAAGTATATGTCTAAACTTGTGTAATACTATGCACCGACACCATAAGAATGTATCCATCTTGTGAAAAGGAGACATATATTATGTAGGCATGTGTCTTAATATAGGATAAAAGAGTATAGTTGATTGAATTTATCAAGCTATTCTCATGAAAACATGATTTCTCTAGGTTTAATTTTAGCCCTACCCCAAGTCCCCAACTAATTTGATATATAATAGATCTTCTGGTGTGGCATAAAGGGAATGAAAATATTTTTACAGAGCAATCTTGGTGACTCCCGAGCAGTCAAAGAATGGCATGTAAATGTTAAAATCACTCAATGATCATTAACTTACAGCACTACAGCTTATGAGAGATTAAGCAGAGCAGAAGGCAGATATCATATAAGCTGATAAAACAAAGAATACACTCATACAGGCATCCCACAGGTCTAACACAAGAAGCTAAATCCACTATAATAAGCTATTTGAGATAAAATCACTTGTAAGATCTATCCATCACCTAACACCACAACCATCATCTTACTCTACTTATGTTGCTTGAGCATGAAGTAACCCTAAACAACAAAACAACTAATCCCTTCTGCAGTACCACCAACACCATGGCCGCGCGATCCGTCTTCCTTTTCAATACGTAGTAAACAATATGATAGATTAAACGTTTTAACAACGACAACACAACAGAAACACGATGCTTTTGGAACCATACGTAAAGCTTCAAAACACGTGAAAGGAGAAGAAACACAACCTGATACTCATGGATGTTGAGGCGGCGGAGCTGCTGCTGCTGCCAGTTTCCGGCGACCTTGATCGATTTGGTCGCGAGCTTGTTCAACAATCCTCTCACCATTCTTTTTCTAAAATTGAAATCTGAATCCGATCTATAAACGATAAAGAGATTAAGAGATCGAAATATGAAATAAAGTATTGTGAACAAAGTAGAAGAGAGATTAAAGAAACCTATCGAATCAGTGAAGGGTGAAATCGAAAACGATTCAATTGGCAGCCGGTGGCGGAGAGTAATGACCTACAACGCCGGAATTGGTGAACCCTTTAAACTTTTTGCAGTTTATTCCTTTTGTTATTTTTTATATATTATTTACATGAATAAAATGCATATAATTTTTAGAGAAATTAGATCCGTAGGTAATAATGTTTTACCTTTATTCGTTCTCTTATCTATTTTTTACTAGGTCTGAAAACCAATAAGATAAATATGAACACGTGTTTTTGTTCGTTTGACTTTAATTGAACAAGTATAAACATGCAGACACATGAAATTTATTGGTCTTGTTTGTTGTTATGAAAAATAAAAATGTTTGTATGCGTTTATGTTTGCTTGTTGATATTCTAAACTAACATAGTGCATGCAAATGAATAAGTTTAAACTAGTTTGAAGCCTGACGGGGAACAAAACACTTAGGTTGGTGATTTTAAGAGTATTAATATGTTTTTAGATAAAACCATGAGGAATCCGAAAACGATATAGTTTTTGCCTAAAGCTCCTTAATATACAAACAATATAGTTTTTGTCTAGGAATTATGTGATGTATCTTATTTAATGCATATATATTAGTAAAATGAGTTTTAAAATTTATCTATACCATGAAAAACGCCATTCATTAAGTAATAAGACTATGACATTAATAGCAAAGTTCTCAAATACCAGAAATCTTAAATTTAAGTAAAATGTTAACCATACTCATCTGAAATGCATATTATTTATATATACATATATATGTGTTTGCCTGCGCGCGCGTATGGGTGTGTGAAAAGTAATTGCATTAACATAAACTAATGTAAATGAATAAACATGTAAAAATCAATGTACATAAATGAATGAAGGAAACATATACTCATGTTTGTTTATTTAGTTAAAGCAACAAGTTTTTTTTTTAATTTAAATTCATTCTTTATAAGAAAGAGCCGAATTTCTCGTCAAACAGTCCAGTTTCTTTCATTTACGAGAAATTTCGAAACATTAATATTTAGATATTTTTTACTATGTTGTAATTCATTATTCATTAGGTTGTGCCTATTGTTAATAATAGCTACATATTAAAACACCTTCAAATAATAAAAGTAGTTGCAATTTCATACCACCCATATGATATTGCATAATTAACTTTTAACCCATAAAATATCAAATACAAAATTACACCAAAATAAAAATAATATTAAGCAATTATGAATATTGAATATCATCATTGTTAGGAAAAAAAAGAACTTGTAGCAAAGGATATCCACATTCCACAGGACCACCAAGAAGTTCTATTTCCGGAAGCCCGGTGGGACAGTTTGGGCCCGTGGCCCGAAGCTAGTTAAATGAGGCGCTATTGGGCCTAGTTATTGGGAATGAAGGCTAATGGGCCTAAAAGAAGTCGCTAATTGCTTTGAAATCTGAATTGTAGTTGTACACTTGTACGGGTACTAAAGGAAACCGAACCTATCAAACAATTGTATTTAGGTTGTGGGCTGTCAATGACATCACATTGATCGCTTAGTTTGGCCGTACAATGATTTGAAAGGAATTGAAATTTAAGGAAATTATTACCCTATAATTAATTAAAAAGTCAAGTGAATAAAAGTGAAAGGCGTGTTTACGTCAGCATGGCCCCTTAACACCGTCACCGGTCATCCTAACCATTGGCGAAGCTTAGTGAGGGCTAGGGGTTTCCGCCTCTCTTTTTTTGTTAGTAGTGTTAATTTCGATCCGGTTGTGTAATGTTTTGGTTCGGTAGTGTAATTTTTTTTAATATATTTAGAGTTTGTCCCGTCTTAAATAGTTTACTTTCTCTCACCCTCCCCACTCCCGACTCCCCCTATGGCGTGGTTCAAGCTCCGCAACTAACCTAACACGCCGCATGATGTTTTCTTCCGCGGTACTCGCCGTGGCTCACCCAAATGAAACAACTATGAACTAGTCGTTGGGGTGTGGCAACACTGCCGCCGTCAAAATTAAGTGTGTTGTGTAGTATGACATGACAAGATATGATTGGTAGGTCTATATTGTGGTGTGGTGGTTGTGCTGAGTGTCTCATCCAGCCTAATATAGTACTATATTTTAGAATTTATTCACATTAGTTTAGGTGTTTTTACGTAAAAGCATAACTTTTGGTTATTTGACTTGGTGACTAAAGTTTAGTATCTTAGAGTTTTGTCACTAAATTGTTTATTGTGAAGTTTTATTTTTTCAAGTTTCCCCACTAAAGTTTCGTACTTTTGAGTTATACCATCAAACTTTGATTTTATGGTTTCTGACAAGCTAGACAGATAAAAACCAAAGTAACGCAGCCTTCTTGTGAGGAAACTATCCGGACTACCACCGCGTAGCGCGTGACTTTGGCCACTAAAGTTTACGATCTGAGATTTTGGTCATTGATTTGTTTTTTGACTTGGTTAGAATTTTAAAGTTTGACCATTAAACTATTTATAGGGAAATTTATTTATTTGAGTTTATCTACTAAGTTTAGTATTTTTTTAGTTACGCCACCAAACTTTGATTTTATGGTTTCAGACGAGCCGAACAGATAACGATAAAAGTAACGCAACGTTGTGTGAAAAAATTGACCAAACTGTAGTCAAATAGCGCGGGAAGAAACAAAACCAGTTACATATAATTCCAGTGGAAATTAATATCGTGTTTCTTTTGTAAAGTCGTGAATGAAATTGTAATGTAAAGACACTAAATTGACTAATAATGTGATTCGTATGACAGTGACAATATATATATATATTTTAAATGTATGTAAATTTTTAGTATAATAGAGTAAGACTTGCTAAATATACACATATTCTAAAACTTTAATTGCCAAAACATATCTAAACTTTTATTATCCAAATTACTATTATGTTTCATTGAGTTTTCAAGTCTAAGGAAACATAATATCCAAATTACATCAGTCGATTTTAATATTTAATAATTCCATGCAAAACAAAAAATAATTTCAAACTCCTAAATTAATCAAATCTACTTCGAAGTAAAAAATTACTTTGATATATTGTAATTCTTTTTTTATCATTTTCTCTAATTCGTTTATTTATAAAATTATTGGTTTTAATTATTAACTTTTGGGTGAAGTTATTTTACAAAGTGTATTTTTGCTACAAAGTGTAAGAAGACACAATGAGGCTAAAAAAGTCATAAACAAATTTATATCTCACAATCTAAATCAAATTTTAAAAAACAGAGTCTTTGATCATCTCGTTGTCCTCTTTTAGAAAAAAAATAAAAAAAAATATTTTTTTTTCATTGTGTCAATATACACAATGACATCATTGTGTCATTATATGACACAATGACATCATTGTGTCTTTTATATTGACATAATGACGTCATTGTGTCTTTCATAGTGACACAATGACATCATTGTATCTTTCATAGTGACACAATGAAGTTATTGTGTCTTTCATAAATGACACAATAAAAAAACGTTAATTTTTTTATTTTTTCGTTTATTTTTTTTTATTGAGGACGACTAGGGGAACAAAAGCACCGAATTAATTTTTTGAAATTCGATTTTGATTGCGAGATATAATTTTTTGTGTATTTTTTTGAATCATTGTGTCTTTTTTTGACTCATTGTGTCTTCTCACACTTTGTAGCAAAAATACACTTTGTATTTGAATTTTTTTCTTAACTTTTTTATGCATATATGTTTATCTTCTATCCATTAATTACACGTATGTTTTTATATGATTCTTATAGATTTATATTTAAATCTAGTGATAATGCATGGAATACTCTCTCTTATGGTCTCATCCCTATTCCATTAAAACATGAAAAAATGTAAGATTCAATAATGTATATAACTTGTTTTCTAATTTGTTTGTTTTATAAAATATCACACTTAAGTCGAACTTCATAAATATTATAAAGAAAATATTGTGGAAAGTGAAGCCGATGATTGCGCTAAACAAGATACAGTGGGGCTAAATTCTAACATGATTAACATCGAGATGTCCCCCCGACCCCACCTAAAGAAGATGCAATATGCTCCCTTTGTGCTACAAAAAGAACTAAATGCCTACGATAGTATGATGTCACATTTTCCTTGTACAATTTATATTAGAGAAAATCTTATTCAGCTAATTTTAAGAATTTATTATATTTTAATAACTAAAAACACATAAAAGATACAATTATACCTTTTTAGCTATAAAAGTTACGAAAAAACACATAAATTATTTCGAGTTAATCAATTGTTTATGTAATTGCATAGATTATGGATTTGATTCTTGAGTATCAGAAATTATATATTTGGTCTATAATGTCCATCGGCTTGTAAGACGTATGATATCTAAAGTGAGTGAATTGTCTTGTAATTAGTGTCATTAGTGATTGTCCCCTATAAAAATGCTATGAATTTAAACCCATATACATGCAATGTTATGTAATATTTAGAAGTAAGAAAAATTGATGTACAAGAATAAAAAAACACGTATACAATGTCTAAAATACCTCTTAATATAAAATACTTTGATAATCAAAAACAAAGAAAACTAAGGAAATAAATACAAAGCAATGATGTGAAACTATAAATTGAAAGTTCAATCGGAAGTTGGTCGTGTGGAACCAAAAATAAAAATCAATTGCTTTACAAATTATTATAGATATTACAAGATAGATAACCTGCGCTACAAAGAAAACTAACATGTTCATTTATATCGAATAGCATCAACTGCCATTCGTGTTACAAGATTGCAAAACAGAAATCAAATCCATAATTTGGGATCCAAATCTATAAAACAAGAGACTATTGAGACAAATTGTGTAATTAATTTATTTATTTGTTTAACGACCGACGTGACTCCATATCCAGAGAACTGGTTTGCAGAGTTGTTTTTTTGTTTGATTTTTTGATTGGCTCCAAAATATAATGTATGGCCACCTTTTAATGATTTTCTAAATCACTTTCAAGATTTTGTTTTTAATATTATGCAAGTACAATACCCAACACACTTTTTAAAAAGATATTCAAACAAATCACAAGAAGATTGTTGGTGGTTTTAGTGTCATCAATGTCATTTTAGTATAATTTGGTTTAAAACACATTGAGATATTAAAATATACACTGATTTGCTACGAAACGTGTAGTACGCGCTCAATAATATTATTTTAATGTAAGTATTATAGAACCTCTAAGGTAGTTAGAGGAGAAACCCCTAAACCATGATGGGTTGTAAGGTGGCATGATCCCAGGGTCTAGGAAAACACCAAAGCAAGGGTTGAGATAATTATCAGTAGTAAATTAGTAGCAGATCCATAATAACTAATATTCAATAACAACTAATTATATCGTTAGCAACATGACACCTTGGTGACAAATAGGTGGTTCAGTATTAACTAGATTATCAATATTAACAAAAGTTACTACTGATGGTTGGTATCAACCGAGCAACTAGTAGTAACTATTAATGTTTTAAAGTTTGATGGAAACTTGCTTATTACTATTATAAATGTTAGTAGTTGACAGTTATAATAATAGTTATAATCTACAACTAATATGTCTTTTTATGAAGAATGTAATGGTTCTTTGCAACGTTTCAACTTATATAAAAGAATAATTTGGTTTGATTTAGTTTTTACAGTTTTTACAAGAATTTTTATAGAAAATAACATCTGGTTCTTGATTATATATTTTCTATCTTATCCTATTAAAGATATTGTTTACATATGTTTGTGTATGTATTTGAGGGGGGAGTGAGGCTGGTGGTGTTATGCGGCTCAAATTAGGGTGGTTCGGCTTAAGACACTACATGCCTACCTCTTAGCCAGCCCCCGTTGAGACGCAAGGAAAGTTATTTAACAAGGGAGGATTGCAGGATACATAAAAGACTGAAGGAAGTTGCACACGAAGCACAACCCTATTGGATCATGAGATTACTTATCATCGCCCTCACATACTAACATAGGGTTTTAGAAAAAAATATATGATAGGTTTCTAAAACAACATTATTTTTTATAGTATTCAACCTTTTTGTTTCTTTTTCTAGTCATATCAACATAGATGCCTTGTAAAAAATACATAAGCTGTGACCATGACGTTTAATTGTGAGTGTAACTATTGTCAAAAGTAGCAACTACTTATCACTGAGTCATTATTTGTTTGATGATAAAATTCTTTTAATACTAATCAAGCTTTGCAAGTGTTAATTCTCACGCAATCATTACTAAATAATAAAATTGGATGCGTGGAGATGGCCCGAGGATCCTTCAAGGGATGTTCGTGGTTCATTCTTTTGAGGAAAATGGTGATAGCGGCTAATCCGGGAGATCAAGTTTTGAGTTTGAATAGGTTAATTAGATTCCGTTAAAGGTAAAAAAGAATTGGCGTATGATACAAAATCGGATTCCATTATCCCTAAACCTTTTGCTTAGAGATGTTCTAGTTCCTTTCTTCAATTATCGTTTATGTGATACGACAAAGGGGGTGGATGAACATGCTTTCTTTGAACGTGGCTTCTTGATGGGTATTTGGAATTAGATTGAATCCTCAATCGGCCTTTTACATTCATCTCCTGCTTACATGTCTGATCTTATGATTTTGCTCGAATGTAAGCCGTAACCCCAACAGCGTTCCAGGCATAAGCGCGCCTTAATTTACTGGTGATTTGGTGGTTTTGAAAAGCAAGTGATACGTTAGTCTCTAGAAAAGATATGTGGTTCATTTGAAAACGGTGAATGAGACCAAACTTCTAAGTGTAATTGGATTAAAAAATAGGGCTAAGATTTGTGAAGTATTTATTATTATATTGGTGCGGCTCTCCTTTTCTAAAATTGTAACTTGTAAACTTCTACGTGTAATTGGTTTTTTATGATACCGGCATACCGCCATTGTTTAAAAAAAGGAGTTAATTTACAAGATTGTCCATGTGGTTTGTGTAAAATAACAAGGTTAGGCATTAACGAAAAAAATTAACAAATTTAAATGCTAACTTTCATTTTTGTAATGAGTTTAAGTATTGTGCTTAACTTTTTACCTTAATATATTTAACATAAAAGTTAACAAAAATATTATGTTTAGTTAATAACATTTTAACATGATTTGAAAAGAATTAAGAAAAATTATGCCTGATAACTAAACTTGTAATAAATTAAAAGTTAGTTTGTTTTTCTTATTATTTTATAACATCATTCCATTTTATTTAATGTTGAATGAAACGTTTTAGCTAAGGCCCCTGATATCCGGACACCCTCTAATTATAAATTAACACTCCAAATTTCTATATGGGTCGTATAACATTATACGCGTCATATAGGTGGGTCGTATAGTGTAACATTTCGTATTTTACCACTATATTTATATATATATATATATATATATATATATATATTTTCTATATAATACTAATAATAATGATAATAACAATAAAAATTGATAGTAATAATATTAAAAAATAACAAAGCTAATAGTAACAAATAATATTAAATACTAATAACATAAATAATAATTATAATACTTAATAATAATAAATAATTAATAATAATAATAAAAATAATAATAATAATAACTAACTTGAATTAAGTTACAGGGGGGTTAAATGACATTTTTGAAAGTTAGATTATTTAACTTTTTTAACAAAGATCTAACTACAGGGACTATTCTGTAATTAACCCAAAGTTCCCAACCCCACCCCCCAATACCGTCGGCCACCACCACTGTGGTCGGCCAACACCCACCAAAAATCGGCCACTACCATCTAAATTAATCGAAAGTAATCACGCATTATCGAACATTTAACCGTTTAAATAGCATCCTTCGAGGAGAATTGCATCAAAAACAAAATTTAAAACAACCTCTTTCGTCTTCTCGATCGCGGACCTGCAACACCATTAAAAACCGATTTCCAGTCAATTTTAAATCAAATTAATAAGGGGCTTTGATTCCTAATCACCATACGAAGCTTCCCCTCAAATTAATTCGATTATGATGATTGTTTGGGCATGATTTGAGCATCACCCGTGGCCGCGACTGTTCTTGACGAGTCAAGCATCAAATCGAACACCATTTAGGTAAATTAATATACATACATGCTCGATTTACAGTAGGGAACAAAAGCCCTAACGTTAATTTGATTAACAAACCCGAATTGATGATCAATTTTGCGGGAATCGAATTAGGGTTCATAGGAAAATTGGGGGTTTTGGTTAATTGTGTAAAAATAAATGGAAACGGGTTCATAATCGGATTGTGGACTTGGTCCACTGGTTTGTGCGCTTCTTTGGGAAGGGGAGGTCCCGGGTTCGACCCCGGCAACCCCCCCCCCCTTTTTCCTTCTATTTTCTTTTCATTTTTTTTATTATTTATTTAATCCCTTTAAAATTCTGGAAAATTTTCTAAAATTATTTTAAAAAATCACAGAATTTATTTAAATTTCTGTTTAATCAATTAGTGACTAAATAAATTTTTATAAAATACTTTTGTAATTATAAAAACGTTTTTGTAAATTTAAAAATACAAAAGAAAAATGTAAATATAATATTTGGGTATATGTTTATATATATACTATATAAATACTCCCTTTAC
>BJCN01309711.1:0-11123 GCA_018326445.1 Flaveria brownii
CTGTATGAGGCCTATCTTCTTCTCTCTCTGACTCTCTCTCTCTTTTGAGAGACGGCACGATGCCACGAAAGGTTACTTAAGCCACGTGTGAAGCAAGTAACATGAATTCTTCACCACCGTCAGATATAAAACAAATGGCTCAGATATACCAAACTACTGTTCATTCCCTTGCTTTATTAATATATTGATAATTAAAAGTTATGGGCCAACGGAGACGGTCGCCTCTCTCTTACGCCCCGAACCAATGGGCTACCAGCTTTCATCCAGCCCAATAATTATATTTTAGCTCAAAGCCTACAAAAGTTCCGTGAATCAATTATAGAGATGCAATTGTTATTGTGGGCCTAGCTCATATAATAGAGATGCTAATATTTTGATAATTTTTAGTTAGAGCCACTTTCAAAATAATAATAAAAATTCATTAAATTTAAATTAATTTAACTAAAACTGCAAATTTCATTAATTCTTATTATTTCGCTCGTCCCCTCTTTTTGCATCTTTTCACTTATTTTCTTCACTACCTACAAAACATAAGTAGTGTATTTGGTAATCATATCAATGTAATTATTAGAAAGTTTTTTTTCCTGAACAGCACAATTATTAGATAGTTTAACCATGGAATATGATATACTAGGTTAGAGCTCGTGTGTCACATGATTGATTTAAACAATCAGACGTTATTAAATCATTAATAAAGAATAAACATCATAAAAATTTAAAAACATAAATTAGATGTTTATGTATACAAATAAAAGTAAATTCATAGTCACAAAAGTTTCTCATAAATCTCTAAACATCTTTTGGTGCACAATGTTTTATGATTCATTGGTAACATTATCGTTTTGATCTAAAATAAGTAATTTACTTCGTATGTCGTATTTACTATTGATAAAGCAGCATATAGCTATCTATGAGTAAAAACTGATTTTTTTAAACCGCAATCTCATATAAGAATCCTATGCAAAATCGATATGTTTTCATTTATTAGCATGCAAGACCAAAAAATGTTAAATTCAAAATCATGATCCTAATAAAGATGATATCGTGTAAAATTACACAAATAAAAGTTGTATAAAAGTATTTTTTAGAACATTATCTTCATGATATAAAAAAAGATATGTGATACAAGTATTTATCACCATCAAATAGGAGCCCACATTTTGTATAATTGTACGAGATGCCCTTATGTGCTGTTGCAATTGAACCGTTGCTTTTTGAGATGCTTCATTGTTTTGCAATAATTATGGGATTATGAAACACATTATTTGTTGGATACTAATTCGGAAACATCAGGTGAGTACAAAATTTCTCGTAACAATTTATTAAAAAGTTCCGTTTAACATATACTGTATGAACTAAGATACTTTTTTTCATCATTGGAAAAAATTGAAAGCAAATGATCATTAATATCTTATTTTACACGACAAATAGTAGAACTACAATTAGCTTGACAAAAGTAAATAGTTCTCATAAATCGTTGAATATTTCTTTGTATGCATCTGTTTTTTTATTAGAAACTTTACCATCCATATCAAGTATTAGTAATTTGACTTCATCTCTATTTTTTACTCTGTATAATAGAGCATCCAACTATCTGTTGGTAAAACTAATTCTTTTAAATATAAAAAAAAAAAAACTTTAAAGAAATATTGTTATTGGCTTCTATTAATCGTCATTGCATTGGTTGAAAAATAAAAATATTAATTAACTTAAAAACTCATGTATATATTATACAAAATGAATAATTCAAATATTAAATAGCTAGTTTTATGCCTTTTCATTGGTCATATATTTCAATGTAATTAAGTGGGTGTTTGGGAGTGCTTATTTTTATTAACTTTTAACTTTTTAACTTTTAAAAAGTTAAAAAATTATTTTATAGTGTTTGACAATGTGATTATTATGAGAGAATAAGTTAATAAGTCACTCCATAATAACTTATTAACTTATTGAAAAAGTCAACAAGTTAATAAACTGCTTTTTAAAAGCAATCCCAAACATGCCCTAAGTGAAAACTAATTCATGCATTTGAACAACAAAGCACATCAAAAACTCAATAAGTTTACAAAGTCAAAGAAAAATAAATATTGAATGAAAAAAAGCAACTATGCCTGGAACCAAAAAGAATTAACCACTTGCATTGTCCTTTTACTATCCTAATTTATAGTTAAACACAAGAAAGACAAAAAATAAGAAACCTTGCTTTAGAGTAGTTTTGGACAATTCAGGTATGGGTGTGATGGTTTTCTTCTAAAAGAAGATGTATCTACACATATGATTCGAAAAAACAAGATATACGATCAATTTCATTATTATATGTATGAAGTATCCAATCCACAAAATGCAGTATCGAATCGTAGAATTAATAGGTGGTATTTCTTATGACCATAACTAATGAACCTTAAAATTGACTTTTGAACTTCTTTTTTATCCATTTGAATAAATACTAAAAAAAACTTATTTTACTAAAAAAACTTATGTGATTGAATTGTCTTGTTCAATCTCGACGATTGAATATAAATAGGCTATTATGAGTTCGAGCAAGCCGCTATAGTGAAATCGGTAGACAAACTCCTCTTAAGAAGCAGTACTAAAGCATCTCAGTTCGAGTCCGAGTGGCGGCATGCCATCTTCTAAAAGAGATCCAATAACCATCACTGATGAGACTAAATATTCAACTACTAGCATTAACAGTTGGCTCAAAACTTACCTGTGTTTTCAATTTAAGTAGACAGTTGCATATACATATTTGTGTTTGCTCCAAAGCTTCATTTTCAGTGATGCTACTTTCTCCAACACACACAAAACTATAGAAAAGAAGCATCATAACCATAATTACTCAAAAGTAGTAAAAAAACATACAAGTTAGATAAGCATTATTAGATTGTAGTAGTTAAATTACCTCCTTGCTAATGTTTTTAGATTATTATCTATACCTTCTAAAGCTAAATAAAGCCCATTAATCTTCCCTTCCAGTAAATGTAGCCCATTAATCAGTAATTTTGAAAAATGTAAGCAAATCCACATGATAATTTAATCATTTTCTTCTCGGTGAATATGTAAAAGGTCATGAATGAGAAATTTAATCAATTATAGATCATTTTGAGAATAACTCATACTAATCAAGCTTACGTGTTAATTGAAATAACAGATAATATAAAAACTTTATCATCAATGAAGAGTGAAAATGTATGGCAACCTGGGATGTTGGATCAAACTTACCACATACAAAATGAAGAAGAATCCAACTTTGTTAAACACCATAGTCTCTTAACATCACCATAGTCTCCTAATAACACCAACTGTAAAAAATTTTTTTGCAAGAAGTATTCATCAAATCCACTTGATTGAGGAACAATCACTGCAAAAAGTGTAAGTAACCCATAAAAATGTTGCCACAGGAACCCAACTTCACTTTAGTGAAGCACATCATGCATAATTGTTATACAACGTGAAAAAAATATACTTATTTTGACTTTATTAGTTAAATAATTATTTAAAAACTTAATAATTATTCTAAAACATATAGCTTTTGTTGAAAAAACTAATAATCCCATTAAAGCCTACAATCAGCAACATCAACTGCACAATGTAAATGATAAATCAGTGAAAAAATCCATGTAAATTTGTTGTAACAGAGCATTAGGCTTGAAGTTCAAAATGTCAACATGTATCCTAGTTAGTCTATCAGCGATCAATAAGCCTAACTTTTAAAGTTTTTAAAAGACATGCTTAGGGGATACATATTTACAAAATACCTAAGAATCTATCTACGGTTGTTACCCTACAACAAATGTTAAATTAACAGAACCTTTAAGAACATGGATACCAGTAATAATGTATACTTCATAAGAATAATAAAATGAGAAGTAAAATTTTAAAATGCAAAATAAAGGATAATTTTATGGGTTTTTAACGAGAATATGAGATTACATGTCGTGGTAAGGGTTGGAGGTGTCGATGACGTTGAATAAGTTTGATGACACATATCATAAACTTCAATTTCTCAAAGTCTCATTAATACACACTCCATGAACTTTAAAAAGTAAAACTTACAACTTATAATTCCACCATACAACAATTGATACAAAGTAAAGATCATACAAAGAGTCTCCCGTATATACCATTAGTCAATTATATAAATTATTCTATTTTTTAAAATATACATATCAAAATTTCAACAAAACCAATACTTTCTATTGCAAAAATCTAAATGGGTTCTGATTAAAACTTAAACAGAGAGTTTTAGATTCGTTGTGTTTAAATTTTAGACCAATATGCGTAGTCCAAGTAAGCAATACAAATATATAAATTTACCATTTTGTGGCACTAAGATGATGTTAATGTTGAATATCAACAACCTACGAAAAAAACAAAAACATTAGCATACATTCAACATCAAGAATTAAAATAGATCATTGACCACTTATATTGCTTCATGTAACTTAACTGCTGCAAACAACATTTTTATTTAGGATCAAATCAAGGAGGTAATAATTTGACAATAAAAGAATGGCCTCTTACTGTAAGTCCTGTTAATAATTCTACACGTATCAATCTACCATTATTATACTCTCACATATGTAATTGAAAAAATGGTTGGATTATAATTAGGGATTAGATCAGCTGCGGTCTGGCCTGATGAACGCTAAAATACCTCACTAAATACCATGCTAAATCATTAAATCTACACAAAATACCTTACTAAATCAAAACAAAACAAAGATAATCTAATAATCATTTATGAATACTCAATTCCGTGAAATCCATGTTCAAACTTGCAGATTGAAATCGTAGTAGAAATCAATGTACTAAAGCTGAAATAAAAATAATCAGACACAAATCAATGAACCCTAATCCTACTAATATTATTGTAGACACATACCTTGACAAGCACCAGATGAAGAAGCAATGTAAGAAAGCAGAGCCATAAACCTTGTTTAGATAAATGGTTAGTAAGGGTTTATGAAGAGAATGAAAAAGAAATCAAAGCTCAGTCACATCGATTCAGTTAGAGATATGTGGTTGTGGACACATACCTGGAAGAACGATTGTGTAGCAACGAAGATGGAAGAGGTGTTTTGGATCTAGGGTTTCTGTGTGAAAGAAGAAGAAGCCGGGTATTATGATGGGTAAAAAGGTTCGAGTGAAAGAATTAAACGGGTCAAGATTTAAGCGGGATTTGAAAAGAGTGGTGGTGTAAGAGCCTGCCATGCCACGTGTCAAATAGGTTGGTTGTTTAAGAGAATGACATGTGACTCAAAAAAATCTTATTTTATTAGAGTTTATAGATTTAATTAAACCTTTGAGAAATTTCACCATCAAACCTTTATCTCACTTCAGCTATAGTTAACTATTTAATTAAGCCTTTAGAAAGTTTCACTTTGAGGTTGCCATGCCTAATCTTCTACAAATTTTTCTGGTTAAATTTGTGTGGCTAATTCCAAATACGCTAACTATAGTTAAATGATATTGTAAACTTTACCATGTACTCTTATCAATTTTGTGAGATCCGTCATTAATTAATCGGTTAACCGGTAAACCCTTTCTAAAAACATCGCTATTCAAATTCTACATCAGGTTATTTAGTAAATGTTAAAATTTAATGTTTGATAATATAATTTAACATTTTTCCTTTTAATTATAAGTTTTCAAAAACGATGCAAGATTTTAATTTTAAAACTTTTAACACATCTTAATTTTTAACAACCTCCTTCAGTAGTTCTAAGTTTTAGCTACTCGATTTCTCCATTCATTTTCCTTCTTTTCAACTAATATAAAGCTAAATATATAGAAAAGGATGTTAATCGGAAAAAAAGAAATAAGTAACAATAACAATTAAAAGGTCGACAATTACTATTTATTTTCTACTTGAATATGAGTAAGTACTACTTTAAAATGTAACAAAGTCAGCAAAGCACTTGCTTGATCATGAGAAATTGCTTTTTAACGCCTCTTTTTTTTTCTTTGTTTTTTCTCGTATAACACATTAATATCATATCAGTTTTTTTTCCTCAGATTTTTTTCATTTTGCAGGATATTAGCATAATTTTCCTTACATTTTCCCTGTATATTGTGTATTTTGTACGATACAACCGTCAACCCAAAAATTTATCTGTTGAGTCCCGGTAAAACTTTCCCAAGTTGGGGGTGTTAAACTTGGTCATAGGAACCGCCCGATGGTATTCCCATCCAGGGCCAGGATATTTACAGGTTACCACCTTCTCTCGGGTTTCCCTCTGTGCCCCGGCCCTAACACAAATAAGCACATAAAGAGCATTCAAGTTGCCAAATTCAACCTCGCAAACAAAAACCTATATGTCAATCTATCAACCCAACGTTAGTCGTGACACATTCCATAAATAAACTAATAAGTTTATAACTTAATATTAAGCGTTTTCCTCTACATATGATAACCGGACAATACCTACGACAAAATTTAAAAAGTCTTGTAAAACATCCAACCAATGTGACAAACATAACTATATTTTGTACTCTTGCAGTTGCTACAGAACCACTTGTTTCCAAAAGCAAAAAGAATTACCATATTTGATTACCATCCATCCACTTTCATAACAATCGATAAAAACACCAACACTAAGTCAAAGTACACCCACCCCCCAAAACTTGCATGCATGTTAGTGAAGAATTTTGACTCTCAGCAGTCAGCACCACCAAGTACTGTACATCAACAGAAAAAGTCAAAGTACACCCGGTCAACCGTACCTCCAGGCAAACGGGATGTACAAGCACGAGATGCAACACATCCACCATTGCCTGCAGTATCCACTGCCTCTTGCAGAACCCCAGTTGGGTGCATCGGAAAAAGATTCAATGTTTGTTGATGATGATGACTGTAGTCACTTTCTCTGGCGACCACAACAGCATTCTCCGGCATCTTTATCCCACCGGCGGCAGCGGCGGCGGCGGCGGTGGTGGTTGGTGATACATAGAACCCTAAGTTACTTTGTGGGATGTAGCATTGCTCGTAGACAACTAAAAACATATCAAATAAAACAATCAATATATCTCATAATTAAACAGCTGTTGTTAATGAAGTTTTGAAATGAAATAAAGGGTTGAAATACGAACCGTTGGGTGGCGGAGATAGGTGGATGAAGGGGTGGTGAAGGTGGTGGCGGTGGTGGTGGTTGTAGTGGCGGAATAACGACAGATGATCTTGTTTTTCCTTTTGTCGTTGTCTCGCTTTGTGATTCTGAAACCAATAGAACACGTTTTTGCCTTCGATGTGACCGTAGGTTTGCAGCCTAGTGGTGATTTCTTGAATCTGATCGGCTGTTGGTGTTCTCAACCCTTGTTTGTACAGATTCTCTAGTATGTTAATTTGTTCTTTCGTCGGATTCCACCTGCTCGCCACCGGTGTCGCTGCGGCTCCGCCGCCGACCACCACCGTCGTTGGTGCCTCCGATGTAGTACCGCTAGCGGTGTTCATTATCACCGTCGTTGTTTTGTTTTGTTGCATGGGGTTTTCTAACGACTACTACTTTTCTTTGTTATATAGGGAGATCGTGTGATGGGATCATTTAAGATAAGTTACATTTTAGCCCCCTTGGTCTTCATCTACATGCGCTTCTCAATCCCTATTTTTGATACTAAAACGTAGTATTTTTTTTTTTTTGGTCTATTTTTTATAATAGCAAAAAAGACTATAGTTGTAATATTATTCCATTTTTCTTGACTTTTTAGGGTGAGAATATTAAACATTATAAAATTAAGTGATTTGATTGAAATACATATGGAACTTGGTTAGTGATTAGTCATTAATTTTTCAACTAGTCTCAAGAAAAAGATAATTAGAAAGAAAAAGGTCACTAAACTATAACAGAATTTAGTGTTACGATTAAATTAACTTGGAAAAAGTAATATAGTACATCAGTCATCAGTTTATATTTAATTTAAATCACTTGTTTCTATAAATATAAATTATTTTTAGAAAAATTCACAACGGTGAAGTAACAATGAAACTTGAGTGTTCTTTTTTATTTTTTTTTCTAAATTTAAAAATATGACTAACTTATTAGAACGTACAATATTAAAATCTAATTGTAGTTTATAGTTCTATTATCACTTGATTAAACTTATTTGTTGCGTACGGTCTATCAACTCTAACAAACATTATGATTTCAAAGTGTGATATTACACTTCTACAGGGAATACAAGGGATTAAAGTACAATTTGATGAGAAATACAAGGGGTCAAGGGATTACGAAATGACATTAATACCCTCGATGGACATCATGTTGTAATTAGCTACAAAAGAACTAGAGATAGAGAGAGTACGTAGGTGTTGTTTTTGGTGCAGAAGGATCTCTGAAAACATGGTGGGTAGAGGATGAAATGGTAGTGAAAAGACGAAAAAGACCCTACATTAGGGTACAAGGTTGGCGCCTTGGGAATGAAAGATAAGAGGAAGAACGTAGGGGCATAAATGGAAAGTTGGCATGGGAAATTGAAGACGATGGATCGATGAGGAGGTGAGTCTTTGGAGGTGGGGGTTAAGGAATCGTCACTCTACATTTGTCACTTGTTCTTTCCATCAAATCTTTTGGTTTTTACATCATATCCTAAATATTGCCCTAAACAACACACCACTCGTGTATATGTGATTCATATGTTTAATATTATGTAAAAGATTTTAGGGGTATATATATGTATACTATATGTTTGATATAATGAAGGAAACGGTTGATACATGAATGCAAGTAGTATTGTAGTATATGGTTTGATTTGTTATGAGCTTACTACCACCAAAGTGATGCATTGAATACGTTTGTTGATGATAAATGACTAGCTTGTGTTGGGTATTACATACCCTTAAGTTTGTACTAAACAAACAAACAAACATACCCTTAAGTTTGTAATACGAGTAATAAAAGTCTAATATACGAGTAAAAGTAGATATGCAACTATAGTTACGTGTATTTATAGATCCAATTTTTTATGGCATGATTGTATGAAGGTGTAACATGTATTAAAATGATTTTCTTTTCGATGTATTGTTTGGTTATTTTAGTGATAAATCTATAAGACAGATATCAATTGATTTGTGTGGAAAATAATAGCTTCATCTATATATGGATAATTTTTAACTCTAGAAAATTAGTTAAATTAAAAGTTAGATGTATAAATTACATTCTATTTTTTTGTTCATGGTTAAATTAATGATGTAATGATCAATACCAAAACACTAGCTTGTTCTATAAGATGGCGAATTCCATTAAACAAAATATGTTAATATTATAAAATTTTATTTATTAGTAAGTGACTTTCTAACATTTAATAAATAATTAAAATTAAACAAGAACTAATGTAATGTTGGGGCTTTGATTTATTAACCGTGTGTGTTAGTTGGGAAAGTTGCACGTTATTATGGGAAAATGTTGAAGCAAATTAACTTGAATTTAGTAATGTTAATCACTTTGTGTTTTGGAGAAATTAAAATCCCAATAAATGAATAACAATTAACAACTACGTTGCTTTTTATGGGGAAACGTAGATCATATAACTTGAATTTATAAATTAACAACGCTTGGTCTGATGCTAATTATTTTATGTCTTCCGGAAAGTTTAATTATCTTTAAATAGTTTTTTTTTTCTTTTTTAGAACGTGCAAATATACAACACTGTTTCGAATGATATTTATTATTTTAATCGAACTTATCTATTCGTTTCTCAGCTGGGACCACACTCAACCCATCCGGAGAAAATCTACAACTGTGAAAAACATATGACTTAACCCTGAGTATTTTTACACGGAGTGAGTCATAAACTCAAAAAATCCTCATATTTACATATCTTGGGTAGCTCACATTAATCACTTGAATGAGCTACTCAAGTGGTTAATTTTACAAAGTTAATTAGTTGGGGGTGGGATTGAATGTAGTTGTAAATGATGTTCTTACATAAACCAAGGTTGTTGGTTTAATTTTTTAGGGTGATAATATCACTGAAATGATTATCTTAATGCTGCATATAACCAATGATTCTTGGCCAATTGGTTAAGCGATAATCTACTTACTAAAAACATGATGCAGTAGGAGTGACTAAATTGTGCATTTGTGCCAATGTGGTTCAAAAGAAGCCTGATATATAGTTAATACAAAACCACAGCTTTAACAATAAACTGTTATTTTATTTTCCACATGTTTGAATGTTTATCTAACAGGATGCAATTAACTTTACTCTAATGATTCTTAGCCAAAGAGGTATAATATCCTTCTATAACTATTAATCAAAATCCACCTATAATATTCTTTTACACCTGTTTGAAAACGGTATGAACCCGACCCGGAGTCAAACCCGGTATTTGATTTTTTTTACCAAATCCCAACCCGGGTTGAACCCAGACCGCTTTTGATTTTCAACCCAGTTTGTCCATCTCTAACTAGAGGTGCACAAACCGGTTTTTTTCCTGGAACCGGTCGGGTCCGAACCGAACCGGTTTCAGGTCAACGCAATCAAGACCGGTTTTTGACCAAGAACCGGGTCGGTTCGGAACCGGTTTTGAGTGGAAAAAACCCGACCCGGATGGAACCGGTCCGACTCGGTTCCTAACTGGTTCGGGTCCAAAAACCGGTTCCAAAAACCGGTACTTTTTATTTTTTAATTCAGTAAATAATATATTTAAATTATAAACAATACACATACCCGGTTTTTTGGGCCGGTTCCAAACCGGTTTTGTTGAACCGGTTCGTAAACCGGTTTTGGTAAAACCCGGTTCCAAACCGGTTTCACCCAAAATAATCCAAACCGGTCCCAAACCGTCGGTTTTTTCCGGGTTGGAACCGGTTTGGCCTATTACCGGTTCCAAACCGGTTTGGGTTCGGGTCGGGTCGGGGACCCGGTTTCTTTGTGCACCTCTACCTCTAACTATAAAAGTATAACGTTAACTTGGGCAGAATATGTAAATGATATTCACATGCTACAATCTACATTGCTAGATTTGTACTTATGGTACTTTGGGCTTTTCTTCTTTCTCCTGTTGTATAGAGGTGCACATCCGAACCGGTTTCAGGACCCGACCCGATAACCCGACCCGAAACCGAACCGGTTTGGAACCGATATTACCCCAAACCGGTTCCAACCCGAAAAAACCCACCGGT
>BJCN01309762.1:0-10450 GCA_018326445.1 Flaveria brownii
ATTTCAGATTTGCAAGAATCAAGCACCAACCTTCACAAAATGGCACCTTCTTGCTAGTTTGAGCTTGGCCGATGGTAGTTTGATGTTGTTCTTCAAATATGGAGCTGAAAATGGAGAGAATTTGGAGTTTCGGAGGTGTTCTCAGCTGGAGAGAACCGAGAGAAGAGAGGGAGAGGTGTAGAAGTGAAAGGAATCTTGCATGGATGTTGTATGGTGGGAGTGTTGGTGGTGTAGAAGGGTGGTGATTGGTGGAGAGGGGGGGTGGCCGATTTTGGCATCTAGTGGGGGGTTTTATTTAAATTTTAGTTGTAAATAATTATTAAGTGGTATTATTTTTATAGTGTAGTGTAGTATTTAAATGGTAAGAGTTTTTAGTTAGTTGATGTCTTGTGCATGGTTATGCATGCACTAGCCGAAATTACAAGGGTGTGTGCATATGCACATCTTTTAATTGTTTTAATTTGGATTTTGAATTCTACTTTGGGTGACTAATTAACATTCTCGGGACACCAACTTCTAAAAGGTAAAACTTGAAATAACTAGAATTCACTAAAATCACATAAAATCATAAAATGGTAATAATAGCAAATGATGATTCTAAATTCACCAATAGAGTTAGATTGTTTCTATTATTGGTACTTATAAGATGGGTAATGATGTAAGTAAGTTAGAAAAGTGACATTGAGACCGGTTGTCACAAAAGTAAGTTAGGGTTAGAAAAGTGACATTGAGACCGGTTGTCACAAAATGTCACGTGCTAATTATATGATATGAAGATGTCATGTGGTAGTGCATGGGTTAAAATCTTGACATATGACCAAACCTCCTTTCATTTATTATATATTAAGATTTTTAAAATTTAATTTTTTAGCCTAAAATACTCGAATTAATTGTTACCATTATAATTTAATATTTGTGAACTACATATGTAACATTTTAATATTCAAATTATTAGTTTTAAATTTTAAATTTTGATTAATTTAGTTAGTTATTTTTGATGAAATCACGGATTTAATTACAGAATGAATTTGAAATTGAAAGTTTCTAAATTTCTGTTTCAATGATTAAATTTTAAAATATAATTTTAGAATGTCGTTTAATTAGAAATTAAATACCTATTTAAACATTTCCTTATAAAACAATGTTGGTAACAAAACGTCACGTGACAGTTGTATGATATGAAGATGTCATGCGGTAGCGCATTGTCTAAAATCTTGAGATGTGGCTAAACCTTCTTTCATTTATGATATATTGAGATATATTGAGATTACCTTAATTACTAATAATATTATTTACTATTTTTTAAATTTAATAAATTAAGAAAGCTATCTATTTATTAATGTTATTTGTAAATAAATAATTTTATTAAAATAATAAAATTTTCTAAAGTGTAAAGCTTTTTTAAAAATATGAAATATTTTAAATTGGTATTTTTAAAAAGTAAAAAAATCAATTTTTTTAAAACCAAAAATAGTTAAATTTTTGGGAGTTATAATAAGGAAACTTTTAAAAATAACATTTTTATATGGTTTGTTTTAGAACAAAATGTGTATTTCTTTGAAAAAAGTTTATTAATAAATTTTAAAAAATTTGATATAATTGTTTTATTACTTATAGTCATTTCTTATACATAATTTCACTCATATCATATCTTAGAATATTAATAAATTTTATTATATTAATATAATATTTATTCAACCAGTGTAATAAACGGGTTTACTAAAGCTACTTATCTATATTTAGAGTTTATCTTTTGTATTTAGTCAAATATCTTTGTCATTATCTCCTTCCCCGAATATCTCATATTCGGTTGTATTGTATATATACCGCATGTAGCGTGCTCCAGTTGGAACAACAACGTAAAACTGCATGTGACACCATCACCGCACCCACTGTCATGCCTACTACTCATGACCAGCCACTAGCCCCATCCCGTCGCCCACAACTGCCTACTCATTGTGGGGGTAGCAGCCGCAGCCACCCTTCTCAGCGTAATACAAAACCCAGAAACTGGACCCAGCAGCACAACTACAAGGACCATGGCTCACCTCCCCCGACCCATCTCAATGGCCCACTCGAAAACCACCCTTAACGCCTATTTGGCCCACTTGGTGGCAGGTACATTCGCTAACCCCATGGTACCCACCTCCCCCGGCCGTGTCCATACCCAACCCAACCTAGTTGGGCCAGCCTTTGGCCCAACGACCCTCCTCCAGCTTCCTCCATCGCCCCATCCCCTCGGCGTCAACCATACTCGGCTACTTCACAGCAAGCCTATGTAACCGAGATTGATCCGATCAACCCAGCTTAACTTAGGGATGCTTTCCAGACCCTACATATTGATGACTCTGATACAGGTGCCGACCTATGTTTCATGGATACTAGGGCATCTTCTCACATCACGGGCGATCCAGGTAAACTTTCTTTTTCTCATGCCAATTATCCTATTAAATTTATCTTTGTCGGGAATGGTAATCGCATGCTAATCCACGGATCGGACCATACTACATTACTACCCTTACCTCTCCCTCCAAAGACCTTCACCTCCATAATGTCCTTTATACCCCTCGTATTATTAAAAACCTTGTCTCTGTCTTACAATTTATAATTGTTAATAATGTTTCCGTTGAATTTGATCCATTTGGTTTTTCAATGAAGGACTACACAAGTGGGAAGATCCTGAACAAACATGATAGCTCCGGCCAACTCTATCCCATCACCAACATCGTCTCGGCCTCTTCTTTTATGACTACTACATCATCAGATTTCTGGCATGACCGTCTTGGTCACCCTAAACTTCCAATTATGAACTTTTTTCATTCTAGTAATTTGGTTTCTTGTAATAAACATTTTACGTCTTTACTTTGGAATTGTTATCAGTTATCCAAACATAAATGTTTGCCTTTACTAGTTCTACATCTTCTACTTTATTACCATTTGATAGCATCCATTGTGACCTTTGGACCTCTACCGTCCTTAGTAAAACTGGTTTTAAATATTACATGGTTCTAATTGACGATTACTCTAATCACACTTAGGTTTATCTTTTAAAATACAAATCCGAAATCTTCCCCAAGTTCATACAATTTCATAAATATATCAAACCCAATTCCACACTCTTATTAAATCGTTACACTGTGACTTATAAGGCAAATTTGATAACCACAACTTTAAAACGTTTGCTATAAGGCCCCATTCCCGGGCACCTCACAGTTAGACATTCATTGCACATAAAACATATTAATACACATTTCATTAAATAAATAGCGGAATTACGTTAGCAAAAACCATTCTCTATTATTAAAAGATATTGTTGTTAAGCAATACAATAATGTTCAAGTTACAAAAGATTGTTTAATTGCATTACAAAATAACAATATCATAACATAGGAATGGATGTCAGTCTTTTCCTACCGAGTAGCTTCACCCTCGTGCCATCCTTAACAACAATTACCTGCCAACTGAAAATGTATAAAAGTCAGCATTGTTGAGTGAGTTCTAGTTTTAAAAGTATTAAAATACCTTATGTAATGTATATATATATATGAAAATACTCTTTTTATAAAAATACTTCTCTTACTCTTGTATGTGGGCACACATCAACTATACAACAAGGTAATGCTTTCTTTCATTACTGTATGCCTTGTCTATTTCGTACTCTTTTAACTTTATCTTTCACTGTCTGTGTGGACGAATGAGCAATACCCTAAACTATATGCGTGGGGGAAACTGGTACTGGGCCTCAGGTCTCTCAATGGGCTCTGATTACTATACACAAGGCTGGCCCAGTCACCTAGGGTATGCTACAAAGGTCTGCCAATCTCAATTGACTGGCCCTGTATGCATCCTTTGGGGTAGCTAACCCGCATCATAGTTAAGCTAACGACAACATAGTCGTGCACCTCCTATATGTTTGCAAGACTTGTTAACATTTTAATTAAGTTCCACTTCTCTTTATCATTACTCTTTCACTTTGTTAAGGATAATACTTGCATTTATGATCATAGGCACACCACATAAGTAACACAATAATAATCACTATGACCATAGCAACAACTTATAATAATGCAAATATAATAGCAATTAAAAACCCTAAGTCAACCTTGGGTCAAACTCTAATGATTCTATTTTACTCAAAATTTCAGAAAATATTCCAAGTGTTCTAGGCGCATGAGCACTATACAGGCGCATGAGGCCTGTTTAGGCGTATGGGCACTATTTGGGCATTTCATCACTTAGACGTTTGGGCCATCTCAGACGCATGGGCCCTATTTGGATGTTTGGCCCATACATAGGCTTCTGAGTCTAAATCTTAGACGCATGGGTTACTGTTCAGACGCATGGCCTTACACTTAGATTTCCTAAGGCAAATTTCCAGACGGTTGGGGCACTGTTTGGGCAGTTGGGCCCTGTTTAGGCGTATGGGCTGACTTAGAACTTTCTAAGGCCAAGTTTAGGCGGTTGGGGTACTATTCAGGCGGTTGGGCAATCTGTTTAACATATTCTTAACATATTATTAATCCCAATCATTTTTCTTACATGTTCTAGGCTTGATAACACTATTCTAAGTATAATTAACACATAACAACCATAAGAACATCATCGTGCATACATAGACATATACGGGTATTCAATAGTTTTTGTAAAATAGTTTTACATACATTTCAGCCCCAAAAGTATTTAAAACATGTAAAACAACGAGGTCTAGAACTCAGTTTTGTTGTTCTTCGAGTTTGAACCCTTCTCTTGAACTTATCAGGTGTTTTTAACACCTAAAACACACTAAAACAGACCACCCGAACATATAATAACACATATAAGCATATAACCGAAGCTAGTTCTAGCCAAGAACAACTTAATTACATGAATTCTTACCTTAAACTAGGCTTCTTCTTGTTCCTCTTCAAAGTCCGAGAGCTTCTACTCTTTCTCTCTCTAAAACCCGATTGCAAAAGGTGATGTGAAGTTGTGTATGAGCGGCCATGCTCTTTTGTACAAAATATAATATATTACTTTGTACTTTGACACGTTTAACCCCTCCACTTGGGTAAATTTGAATTTCCTTCTTTTTATTCTTCTTTTACATCTTTTAAAATATCCGGGTGTTACAAGTCCACCCCCCTTATATAGGTTTCTTCCCCGAAACCAGTTATCCTTCAAATAGTTGTGGGTAATGTTGCCTCATTTCCTATTCAATCTCCCACGTAGACTCGGAACCCCTCCGGTGCTTCCACTGCACTCGTACTAGTGGAACCACTTTATTCCTTAGTCTCTTCTCCTTCCGATCGACGATCGCCACTGGTTGCTCTACATAGTTGAGCCGTTCATCCACCTCGATATCCTCAAGTGGTACGACCATGTCTTCATCAGCTAAGCACTTTCTCAGATGAGATACATGGAATATGGGATGAATTCCACTTAACTCATCTGGCAATTCAACCCGATAGGCCACCTCTCCTACTCATGCGATGATTCGGAAAGGTCCTATGTATCTCGGGCTTAGCTTACCCCGCTTCCTGAATCGGATAATTCCCTTCCAAGGTGAGACCTTCAACATCACTCGGTCACCAACCTTGAACTCTATCGGCCTTCGCCTCTTGTCAGCATATGACTTTTGTATATCTTTCGCCGCCTTCATGAAGGCTTTGATCTTTTCTAACTTCTCAGTCATAGCCTCGATCACCTCAACACCTCCCAGCTCTTTATGCCAATGTCTCCCCAACATACAGGCATCCTACACCTTCTACCATATAGCATCTCATATGGTGGCATACCAATACTGGCATGATAACTGTTGTTGTATGAGAATTCTGCTAACGGTAGGTGATCGTCCCAACTTCCTCCAAAATCGATTACACATGCTCGAAGCATATCCTCGAGCGTCTGAATCGTTCTTTCAGACTGACCATCTGACTGCGGATGATAAGCTGTGCTAATGTGTAAACTTATCCCCATCGTATCATGGAATCTCTTCCAGAACTTCAATGTGAATCGGGTGTCATGATCCGAAACGGTAGACACCGACACACCATGACTAGCTACAATCTCCTTGATGAACATATCCGCCAGTATTTTGGATGAGTATGTCTCGCGGATAGGTAGGAAGTGAGCACTCTTGGTTAGACGATCAACAATCACCCAGATGGCATCGTACCCTCTCGCCGTGCGGGGTAACTTCGTAATGAAGTCCATGGTGATGTGATCCCACTTCCACTCAGGGTATATCCAATAGTTGAATCTTCCCGTAAGGTTTCTGATGCTCCGCCTTTACTTGCAAGCAAGAAAGGCACTTACTCACATACTCCACCATATCACGTTTCATACCCGGCCACAAGTAGCCTTTCTTTATATCCTGATACATCTTGGTGGCACCAGGATAAATGGAGTATCGAGACTTATGAGCTTCATCCATGATTCGTCCTCGTAGATCTCCAAAACGGGGAATCCACATTCGTCCAAAGCGAGTTCTAACCCCGCGGGTGTTTTCTCCCAGTTCCGCCACTAGACCTCTCATTCGCTCAGAATTGAGGTGATCCTCTTTCAATGCCTCATCCTGAAATTCGTTCACTTGAGTCATCACGTCCAAGGTTATTACTAACTGATACGCCTTCACCCGTATTGGCTCGGGTCTCTCTTTTTGGCTCTAGGCATCGGCCACCACGTTTGCCTTGCCCGGATGGTAGTGGATCTCACATTCGTAAGCCTTGATGAGCTCTAACCACCTTCTCTACCTCATGTTGAGATCCTTCTGCTCAAAGAAGTACTTCAAGTTCTTATGATCGGTGAAGATCATGCACCTGGTACCATGTAAGTAGTGCCTCCAAATCTTCAACGCGAAAACCATAGCCACTAGCTCTAAGTCGTGTGTAGGGTAGTTGGCTTCGTGGGTTTTCAACTGTCGGGATGCGTAGGCTATCACCCTTCCATGTTGCATTAACACGTAACCTAGCCCAGAATAAGAGGCATCCGAATACACCACTAAGTCTTCATGTCCTTCAGGTAATGTCAAGACAGGAGCTTGGGTTAGTCTCGTCTTCAACTCCTCAAAAGCACACCCCTGTTCTCGACCCCACACAAACTTTACGTCCTTGCGAGTCAACTTTGCCAAAGGTGAGGCTATCTTGGAGAAGTCGTTAATGAACCTTCTATAGTAGCCCGCCAAACCCAAGAAACTACGGATCTTGGATGGCGTCTTTGGAGACTTCCATTGCATCACCGCCTCAACCTTTGCCGGGTCCACCATGATTCCTTTAGTATGAACGACATGACCCAAAAATTGAACCTCGCGCAACCAAAAAGCACACATAAAGAATTTAGCATATAACTTCTCTATCCTAAGTGTCCCCAATACCTCGCGTATGTGACCGGCATGTTCTTCCTCACTCTTAGAATAAATTAGGATATCATCAATAAACAGTATCATTGAGTTATCTAACATCAGCCGACACACTCGGTTCATCAAATCCATAAAGGCAGCTGGTGCGTTAGTTAATGCAAAAGACATAATGAGAAACTCGTAGTGTCCATAACGCGTCTGAAAAGCTGTCTTAGGAATGCCCTGCTCCTTCACCTTCAATTGATGGTAGCCCGATCGAAGATCTATCCTCGAGAACCAACTGGCACCTTGGAGCTGATCGAACAAGTCATCAATCCTCGATAACGGATATCGATTCTTCACCGTCAACTTGTTCAGCTCTCGGTAGTCGATGCACATCTGCATACTACCATCCTTTTTCTTTACAAACAATACCGGAGCATCCCAAGGAGAGATACTCGGTCAAATAAACCCTTTATCCATCAACTCCTATAGTTGATCCATGAGTTCCTTCATTTCAGTCGGAGCTAATCAATATGGTGCTTTGGAAACGGGTTGAGCACCGTGTACCAAATCGATTTGGAACCCAATTTCGTGATCTGGTGGCACGCTGAGTAAATCTTCTGGGAACACATCAGGAAAGTCACACACCACCGATACATCTGATAGTTGCAGTGTTGACGTGTCCACATCCTTTACGTAGGCCAAATAGGCGCTACATCCACGTCACATGTATTTTCCCACCACCGCCATCCAAATCACCTTCGGGATCGTAGTAACGCGATCTCCATAAATCGTCACCAAACTTCCATCGGACGCAACTAGTCGAATCCTCTTCTTGCAACAGATGATGTTTGGTTCATAGGTTTCTAACCAGTCCATCCCTAGTACTACATCAAATCCACCTTGGGGCATCACGTGTAACTTAGCAACAAACCTACGACCTTCTAGTTCTATGGCACAGTCCTCTATCATGTCAGTGATTTTAGTGGACTTACCAATAGCAGTTTCTACATCGAATGGCTCACTAATACTTCTACTACTTAGCACAGAAAGTAGTAGAAATAAAACTCCTACTAGCACCAGAATCAAATAATACAGAGGCACAAGTTTGGTTTACTAGAAACATACCTTACACGACATCGGGATCCACTCTGGCCTCTTCCCGGGTCATGGTGTAAGCTCTAGCACTTGCCCTCTGTCCTCCTTCCTCCGAATTCTTCTTTATCCCTGAGCTCTCCGCCCTCGGCTTCTTGCAGTCTTTGGTCGCGTGGCCCTCCTCGCCACAGTTATAACACTTCAGCACCCTACAGTCTCTAGCGATGTGGCCAGGCTTGCCACACCTGAAGCATCCATTCAATCCCAACCTACATTCACCGGTATGCTCCCTTCCACATTTGCCACACTTCTTCAGCCCTGAGCTTGATGACACCCTACGATCGTCCACCTTCATCCTCTTGTTGTTTGGAGTGAAACCGCCACATCCAAACCTCTTCCCATTCCAGCTTTTATCACCACCACTCATCTTCTTCACCTGCACCACAGTCTCCTCTCGCTCATCGTACAACCTACCCACTAAGTACACCACCGATCGAAAGGTACCTGGGTGAGCAGCAATCAGATGCCTACGAATATCAACCGACAGTCCCTGGTTGTACCTCTTGATCTTTCTTGACACCGGCGTCACCTGATCTGACACTAGCCTCGCCATTTCGTTAAATTTAGTGGTTTACTGCTGGTGGGTCATGGTTCTTGCCTCAAGTTGCAGGAACTCCTTCTGGATCCTGTCAAGTTCCCGATAAGGAAAAAATTCCTCGATCACTAGCTGCTTCAACTCCTTCCATCGCATCTTTCTGATGGCTCTGACACCCTCACCTTGGACAATGTTATCCCACCAACACAACACTGAGTCAACAAAAGTGTGCGTCGTGAACTTCACCTTCTGGTCTTCATGACACTCACTGATTTCCAACACCGCCTTCATCTCCCTTACCCAGCGGTGAGCGGCAGCAGCATTGCCATTGCCATCGAAGGTCGGGGGCTTGCACCTTTGGAATGCCCCATAACTGCACCCCATGGTCATCGCCCCCACTAAATCATCTTACTCTTCGTCAGTCAATACAGTCTCAGGCTCTGGTCATTCCTCCTCCCCTTTGCTCCCCTTGCCCGTTGATCCCTTCCTATTCTCCTTTCTTTCCTCGCTCCTCATAGCCCTGATGATTGCGGTCACCACAGACAGTAAGATTGTCTGCATGACCTGGTGCACTTCATCAGCAATCGCCTCCTTAGCTGAGGCATTCAAACTAACATTCTCTTTCTCCTCACTCCGACCATGAACCTCAGGGTTCCTGTGAGTCGTCTCAGGAGCCCTAGCACTACTCCTGGTAACACGTGGATGACCTCTGCCTCTAGGAGCCTTGGAAGATTTTTGTCCAGCCATTTCCTAAACGCTATAAGATTCAAACACTAACATGGTCATTCAAGGTAATGGCTCAGTTTATGTCAAGTATAGTAAGTCCCTAATTACAATGGCTAGTTATGATTAGCCACTTACTTTACTCTTCACACCCCAAGCATTTCCTATCCTGACTACATCAGTATTTAAATCTATTAAGAACACATAAGTCAAATAGCACACACACATAATGCTGGTTAACTTTAAGGAAAGAAATACCTAATGACACATAGCTACTTGGGCTGACATCCCTCTATTTGTCCTATTTTCAGTTTAAGTTTAGGTTTTCGAAAATAATTTACCCAATTCACATAAACTATGGCTCTGATACAAACTTGTAAGGCCCCATTCTCGGGCACCTCACAGTTGGACATTCATTGCACATAAAACAATATTTGTGAACTACATATGTAACATTTTAATATTCAAATTATTAGTTTTAAATTTTAAATTTTGATTAATTTAGTTAGTTATTTTTGATGAAATCACGGATTTAATTACAGAATGAATTTGAAATTGAAAGTTTCTAAATTTCTGTTTCAATGATTAAATTTTAAAATATAATTTTAGAATGTCGTTTAATTAGAAATTAAATACCTATTTAAACATTTCCTTATAAAACAATGTTGGTAACAAAACGTCACGTGACAGTTGTATGATATGAAGATGTCATGCGGTAG
>BJCN01309801.1:0-12233 GCA_018326445.1 Flaveria brownii
GGAGGGGCAACTTATGATGGATGACGCAAAAGTTCGGGCAATCCATGAATGGGAGGCACCAACCAAAGTACCTGAGCTACGATCATTCCTCGGGTTGGTCAATTATTACTGGCGCTTCATCAAGGGCTATTCTGCAAAAGCCGCCCTACTAACCAATCTACTAAAGAAAAACAAAACTTAGGATTAGGATGCACGGTGCCAAAAGTCCTTTAAGCAATTAAAAGAGGCTATCATGACAAAACCAGTTTTATAATTACCGGACATTACCAAGCCTTTCGAGTTGCATACTGATGCCTCGGACTTTACAAATAGGGGAGTACTTATGTAGGAGGGACACCCAATCGCATTCGAAAGCGTAAAACTAAACGACACTGAGAAGAAATATACGGTACAAGAAAAAGAGACGACAACCATTATTCATTGTCTTCGGACATGGCGGCATTATCTTCTCGGGTCTAGGTATGTTATTAAAACTGACAATGTTGCCACTAGCTATTTTCAAACACAAAAGGACTTAATCCCAAAGCAAGCTAGGTGGCAAGATTTCCTCACCGAATTTGATTATGTCTTGGAATACAAACTGGGGAGAGCTAATGTCGTGGCCGATGCCTTAAGTCGTAAGGCCGAGTTTGCTGCAATCACAAGGCCTTCATTTGACATCCAAGACAAAATCAAAGAAGGTTTAGAACAAGATTCTTTTTCCAAAGACCTAGTCTCCTTAGCTCGTGACGGGAAGACTAGGAGGTTTTGGTTGAACGGAGACTTGTTATTTACCACCGGAGACCCGCTCTTTGTACCTAGATGGGGCCAACTAAGATGAATGATTATGAAGGAATGTCATGACTCAAGATGGGCCGGTCATCCCGGAATAAAACGGACACTATCACTTATCGAAGGTACCTTTTACCGGTCCCAAATGAAGGATGACGTTGAAGCATATGTAAGAACATGCTTAGTCTGTCAATAAGACAAGAATGAGCAACATCTGCCCGGGGGATTGCTAGAACCATTACTGACACCCAATGGCCCATGGGAAAGTGTCTGTATGGACTTCATTACTTGTCTACCGAAGTCAGAGGGAAATGGGAGCATAATCGTGGTCGTGGACCGATTTTCCAAGTATGTAACATTCATTCCCGCCCCAGCCGATGCAACTGCAGCCGAGACAGCAAGGTTATTCTTCAAGCATGTGGTGAAGTATTGGGGCGTTCCACAAGTCATTGTGAGTGATCTCGACCCGCGCTTCGCAGGAAAATTTTGGTCAGAATTATTCAAACTTGCAGGGATAGATTTGAATTACTAAACCAGCTTCCATCCTCAAACCGATGGACAAACCGAGCGGGTCAATGCATTACTAGATATGTACCTTCGACATTCTGTGAGTTCCAACCAACATGAATGGGAAAAACTTCTCGACGTGGCAAAATTCTCTTACAATATGCAACGAAGTGAGGCAACAGGTAAGAGTCCTTTCGAGATATTTACAGGACGGCAACCACTAACTCCAGATGCTTTGGCCGCCTCTTATAATGGAAGTAGCCCTATTGCTTATAAGGCAATTAGAGAGTAGCATGAGCAGGCGGACTTGACATGAGCTTCACTTAATAAGGCGGCTAAGAGGATGAAGAAATGGGTAGAAAATAAGAGGAGGCACGTCGAGTTCCAAGTTGGGGACCAAGTCATGATAAAACTGTTGCCATAACAATTCAAGTCCTTACGAAGTGTGCATAAGGGACTGGTAAGGAAGTACAAAGGCCCCTTCCCCGTAATAGCATGAGTAGGCAAAGTTTCTTACCGTCTTCAACTACCGCCCAAGTTAAAAATACACCCGGTCTTCCATGTGAGTCTTCTTAAGCCATACCATGAAGACATGGAATACTTAGAAAGAGGAGTATCCAAACAAGCTCCAACCACTGTAGTAACATCTTTTGATCAAGAAATTGCTAAAATTCTATTAGACCGTACTATCCATAAGAGGGGCGTGCCAAGCTACAATGAGTATTTGATCAAGTGGAAAAATATGCCTAACAGTGAGACCAGCTGGGAACCATAGAATACAGTATGACAGTTCAGAGACGAGATCAAGAAATACCATGAAGGAAGCACGATGAGGACGTCACGAGCTTAGGTGGGGGAGATTGGCACGCACTGCTTATATTTCAAGCCACAATGGTTGGGATTCCGGAACTTTCCAGCAAATTCTCAAAAATTCAAAGATTCAAAAGAATTACCCACCAAAAATATCTCAAGGTGTATCTAGATTTAATCATAGAAAATTCTAGTTGATTAGTCTAAAGATTAGCCTAGATCATTCCTTGTAAATATCTTAGATACTTACTTACAAATATCTAAGATATTTAGTACTAAGATATTTCTAGATTAGGAATAATCTAGATCCTTAAGACAAGTATAAATAGGTGGTGATAGTTTCATTCCAAACCACCTCACAAAGTGTTGTAATCAAGCTTCCTTGTATCCAAGTTCTCAAGTAATACAAATGATCTTTCTTTCAAGCTTTCTTGTGATCCTTCTTACAATCTCTACAAGTCATTGAATCGCTGCTAACTTGGTGATCCAGTCGAGATCAAGGCTGACTTAGTACGGTGACTAAGTGCCGCACGAGAGTTTAGGAATCACTTCGTGACACTATGCTAGCTTGTTGTGTATCCACACAAACTACAAGCATGGTTTGACATCTTTTATAGTTTCATTAGCTTTATATTAACTTTATAAACCCATTTTCATTTGATTAATTTCTTAGCGTAAGATAAAGAAGTGACTACCCAAGTATTATTTGCATCTAAAGCATGAAGTTCAACTTGCATAGCAATTTGCCGTTAAAGAGAGAGAATTGCCTCCTTGTAGGAAGTAGGCTTAACATATTGAGGCAAATTGTGAAACAAATTCTAACTAGAAGAAGACAGTTTAGAAGGAAAGACTGTATGAACAACAGAGAAAGTAGTTACAGTATAAGGACAAGAAGAAGCTGAATAGCAATGATAATCAGCTAGACATATGGGTTAAGAAATGTGTCTAGAGGTCATATAACCCATAAGAAGGAATATGATTGATAGGTTGATGATAGGAAAATGGTGCTAAAGAAATAATATGAGAGGGAATTAAAGAAGAAATATGATTAGTAGGAGGATAGGAAAGAGGTGCTGAAGAAATATCACGAGATAGAACAAAGGAATGAACAAGATTTATATAATAAATAGGATCTAAAAAGTCATGAACAAAAGAAGGAAACATGAGAGATGAATTAGTGGTGGGAATAAAGGGAAGCAAGTTTTCAAAGAAAACATCACTAGAAAATATATGATGAGTGTGAATATTATAGAGCTTGTATGTTTGCTTTCTTGTTAGATATCAAGAAACAAACAAGGCAGAACTCCTGGTTTGAATTTATATCAACCATGTAAGAGTGTGGAATGGTAAAAAAGACAACCAAAAACTATGAGGTATGTATAAGAAGGGGAATGTCCAAACCAAGTTTATGTGGAGTTTTGTTTTATAGTTAATTCTTGTAGTAAATAAAATTTTAAATGTGAGGCAGTTAAAATAGACCCTACTTAGATTTTGTTTGGTAATTTAGACCCATACAAAAGAGTTCTTGAAGTGTGTAATAAATGCTTGTGCTTTCTCTCTGCTATACCATTTTGTTAAGAAGTGTTCCCGCATAACTAGTTTGATAAAAAACACCTTTAGAAAGAAGGTATTGAGTATGAGTAGCAGTTCACCTAACTCTAAAGCATTATTTGATCTCGAACAATTTATTTTTATGTGAAATTGTGTATCAACCATTTTAGTAAAGTTTTGTAATACGGATAAAGCATCGCCTTTAGTAGAAAGAAGATGGGCCCATGTATATCTACTATAATCATCTACTATGGTTAAAAAGTACTTAATACCATTATGAGTAGATGTATTATAAGGTCCTTGAACATCCATATGAATAAAATCAAAAGTATTAGATGTTTCTCTCTTGCTATGAGAAAAAAGATAATCAATGTTTCCTTGCTTGTGGACATATATTATAATTTTTAATCTCATCAGTATCAAAAGAAGACAAGACATGCAGTTGTTTGATTTTATGTAGTGGCAAATGGTGAAGTCGATTATACCATGTTTTGCTCGTAACAACAACACAAGTAAACTATTTTATGCTACGATTATTAACAAAACTTAGAGTGTATACTAGATCATTACTCTTGAAAAATAGAGGCCATCAATCAACTTATCAAGTACTAGTGTCCTCTTTAGAGAAGGAGCATAAAACATACAAGCGTTGTTTGAAAATAAAACTAACTCTTTTGTCTTAAGACATAATCTGGGGACAAATAACAACTTATGTTCAAACTAAGGAACCAATAGAACATGATTCAGAGATAATTTTGGTAACAATTGTACTATACCATATTTAGTTGCAATGATAATGCTTCCATTAAGAAGAAAAAAATAAATTGATTTTTCAAGAGATGGAGTCAATTATACCATCTTTTGCTAGTAAGAACAACACAAGTAAACTGTTTAATGCTATGATTATTAATAAAACTTAGAGTGTATACTAGATCATTACTCTTGAGAAGATAAAGGCCATCAATCAACTAATCAAGTACTAGTGGCCTCTTTAGAGAAGAGGCATATAACATACAAGCCTTATTAGAAAAGAAACTAATAGTAAGACATAATTTGGGGACAAATAAATTCAGTACAAACTAAGGAACCAATAGAACATGATACAAAGATAAGTTTGGTAACGATTGTACTATACCAAATTTAGTTGCGATGATAATGCTTCCATCAGGAAGAAAAAATTAAATTGACTTTGCAAGAGATGGAGTTGATTATACCATGTTTTGCTAGTAGCAACAACATAAGTAAACTGCTTTATGCTATGATTATTAACAAAACCTAGAGAGTATACTAGATCATTACTATTTAGAAGATAGAGGCCATCAATAAACTTATCAAGTACTAGTGTCCTTTTAGCGAAGGGTTATATAACAAACAAGCCTTGTTAGAAAAGAAAACTAATCTCAAGACATAATCTGAGGACAAATAATAACTTTTGTTCAAACTAAGGAACCTACAGAACATGATTCATTGATAAGTTTGGTAACAATTATACTATACCATATTTAGTTGCAATGATAGTGCTTCCATTAGGAAGAAAAATTGAAATTGATTTTGCAAGAGATGGAATATTTGTAAATATCAAAAGACATATGCTCATTTGCACAATTATCTATAATCCATGGATAATTATAATTAGAAAAAGAACAACAAGTCATTATACCTGCAAAATTAGAAGATCTAATCTTAGTTGCAGAGTAGTTGGGATGATTATGAGCATTAGAAGGTCCAATAGTTATGTTAGTTAACTAAGTTTGTTGAAGGAACTAAATCAATTATTGACATTGTTTTGGAGAAAGACTTGTTCCAAAAATTAAAGAATGAGACAGAAGAACTATTTTGATATAAGGAACAATTAACGGTTTAAGTTTGTCTATGAGTTCATTCTCGTTTATCACACAATCTAGTTAAACATATCAAACAACGTGTGTGTTTAATTATAATTGATACTTCTATCCTTGCAACCCGCACGCTAAGATCCCAATGGTGTGACTTAGAGTAGCAGGTTAGCTATATTCAACGAACTGTGCTTGATTAGACATCAAATAGAATGGGTACCGAATGACATGATAGTATCGATACAAGATATCATCTAAAAATAGTCATTGCATCGTAATCGTTAATGATCGTAAACTTAATTGAATGAATAAATTAACTTAGTGTTGGAATTAGTTTTCATATTTGAATTTACCTCACAATTTAATTAATGTTTTTAGTAGTTCCCTTTCATAATTAAAAACTACAAAAAATGTCAAATTTCATTTTTTGGCAGAACCTTAACACGGTCGCGTGAATTTTTTTATAGTTTTGACACGACCGTGTCAGCTTGCTGGAAACTTTTAGTTTTAATCTTAATTAAAACCCCTATTTTCTTTAATTCATAACCAATCAAAGTAACAGTGCTAAAATATTTTTGGTGTAAAATAATTGACCCGTATCCATGAGTACATGAACCCTACCTCCGTTCATACCATTCTTAGCATGTGCATGGTAGGTTCACATACTCATTATTTATTTGCTAGATTCAGAAATAATAAATTGGCACCGTTGTTGGGGATAGGATGATTCTAATTGTTTTATGCTAAGATCTTTTTGTACAGTTACACCACTTGAGATTGGCTCAGAAATAGAGAAAACCGCAAAGAGGTTAAGGAAATAAGCAAAGCTCCAAAAGAAGTTAGCAAGCTCCTCAACACCTATTACTTCACCTCCTGTCACTGACATTTGGCAAGATGTGTCAAGTTAACCTGAATCTGAAACTGAATCACCACAACCTTCACAAACAACCATCACACCACCACAATCAACTACTTATCAAGAACCACTGTTACTTGAACCAATGATGACAGCTAAAGCCATACAAACCCTTAGGTAGTAGGCAACCTGTGATGTTACCCAACAATCCCTTTGCATAAATTATCCCACTATGCTGAACTTTGAGTTGAAACCAGTCTCATCCATTTTTAGCCACTCTTTCGAGGCCTTGAGAATGAAGACCCTCACAAATTCCACAAGGTGTTTCAAGTTGTGTGTTGCGGAATGAAGCCACATAACATAACTGAAGATCAAATCAAGCTTAGGGCATTTTGTAGGAGTTAAAGGAAAATCAAATATAGATGAAGAAGATCTAGTCACACGATAAGTGAAAGTTGCCACGCGATAACTTGCTTCTCGCACGAAAACATCAAGTCGTGCGAGAACTTGTTATTCGAAAACGAACTTCTAGTTTAGTATAAATAGAAGTTTTGTAATGTAACTTAGTAGCTTTTAATCATTTCCTGATTTCGTACTCGTTGTAATAGTTTACAAATCAGAGAGCAATACAATCAAAGATTATTTACATTTGTGTTTGTGTTCTTCATTTACTATTCAATCTTATTCCATGATTTTAACATTTCACATTTTCATCACGAGAACGATCATTGTAATATGCTGATCCTTAAAATTGGTATCAGAGCTTGGTATGCTCTTGACCGATTGAAGCAAAGGTTGATTAGTACTTGTTGAAGAGTTCTAGAGATCCGATTTGAAGTTCATTGAATATTTACTGAATTCAAGCCATATTTGATCACTTTTGAAGATGTTAAGAGTTATTGAGCTTTTAAATGAAGATTTGACTTGTTTGGGTGATTAATCGAACTTAAATTCAATCAATTAGAGACAACTAGGATCATAACTAAATCTAAAATCACTAATTGAAAGATTAAATAGCTAATTTGAACAAATTGGTGGTTGATTGGAGGTTGGAATTGTCAAAAGTGGTTGAGATTGATCAGACAAAAACTTAAGTTTCGCACGCTTAAGCTAATTGTTCACGCGAGAAGTGGAGTTTTCACATAAGTTTGTTGAAATTCTCTTACAGAAAGATTCCTTTCGCGTGAAAAGTTGAAGATTTCGTAAAAACCAGTTAAAGAAGTTACCGCGTGAGAAGTTTGTGCGAGAACTTGTGCGATTAGTTTTGTTTAAAACTATTCGCGCGAGAACTCTAGTTTTGAAGTTTTTCTGAGAAAGTTTGAATCCAAGTTTTCATAATGACAAACTTGAAGAATATCACTGCCACTCTTAATCTCAATAATGAGATCGAAACATGCACATAGCCACCTCGCCTTATTAGCGAAGAAGACTACCCTGACTGGGTCTATGGCTTTGAGAGTCATGTCATTTACACTGAACCCAAGATGATGAGATCTATCAAACAGGGCCCGTACATCCAGATATACAAAAATGACAAAGGAGACGTAGTGCCAAAGCCTGAACACCTCTGGGACGAGGAGGATATGAAGAAGATGGAGCTTGATGATAAGACGTATGCTGCCGTCACTATGGCACTTACCACTAAAATATCTCTGAAATTCAAGGATTACAATAAGGCAAAGGATTTATGGGATGCCATAGAAGAGCAAATTATGGGGGACAAAAGACTTGAGGGAGAGCCATAAGGATATGCTTAACCAAGAGTTTAACATGTTCAATCATATTCTTGGTGATACATTGGAGGCTCAAATGTCAAGGTTCGTGAAGCTAATTACCAAGATGAAAAGTACATGAATCACATTGTAGAAAATCTCAGTGAACAAAAAGCTATTAAATTCCATGCCTAACAACTAGAATAACAATTGCACTATGATTAAAAGAACCAAGGATTTGTTCACCCTACCCGTTAGTGATCTGATCTCCACTATCAAATCTTATGATATGGATGACAAGCAGAGGGCTACTAACTACATTAACAAGATGGGAGCTGGGGTATCGACATTATATGCCAAGATGGCTAGTAATCCAAATTAATATGTTAGCTACTCTCAGTTGTGTCAACAACAACAATTAACAACTCTTGCTAATCCAAGTGTCAAAGATCCATCCTTTTCTTATTTCCCAGCTTTTTATAAGAATCCTTACGGCCAAGCTCAAACTCAACCACAACCTCAAACCTACACATAAAGTCAAGCTTCTCAACCTACACAACAAGACTTTATTGTAAACTCTTAACCTAACAGATAAACCATTCAGATTGCTGAAGAGCACCTGGCTCTGTTTACATCAACCATGAACAATTATGAAGCTTTTTCTACTGGAAGACTAAATTCACCCAACATCTTGGTTGATTACTTGCAACAAGTCAATCCCGATGATGTAGAAGAAAATGATATCAAATATCAAATGGCAATAGTGGTGTATAGAGCAAAGAATTTTTCTAGAAGAACGGGGAGAAAGGTTTTTGGCCTGAACAACTCAAGCAAAATTGGGTTTGATAAGTCAAGCTTGAGATGTTATAATTGTGACAAACCTAGCCATTTTGTTATAGAGTGTACTTAAGGCAGATCCAGTCAAGCTGAAAGTAAAAAGAAAATGGTAATTGTGGAGGTAGATACAAAAGGATACAAAGCGAGTTCACCTAACAACAAGGCTCTAGTTTCTCAAACTGATGGAGAGTACGACTGGTCGGATCAAATGGAGATACTAGACATCAAGCTTTCAACTACTTTGTTGGTAGAGATTCAAACTGTTGTAGAGCATGTTGAAAACAATCTACTAGCTGAGTTCGTATCAGATGATTTGATGAATGGTGTATTTGATGAAGAAAAGGAGGTTGAAGCTGAGAAAGTTAAGGAGAAACAGGTTGAAAAGATAAAAGTTAAAGAAGTGCAGGTTGATTATGAGCTTAATGATATAGCTGTTGAGACTACTCCAGCTTAATCAAGCATCAATGAAGTGAAAGAGAATGAAGAAAAGAAAGCAAAGACTATTGAGTTTGCTCCAATCAAGATTGAGTAGACTAAAAATGCTGTTGAGTTTACTCTGACATCTGCTTATAATAAAAGAGAAAATGCTGTTGAGATCACTCTGGCAATAGAAGCAGAAGAAAAGGTTATGTTGATCACCTTCATGGTAAATGTTATACCTGAAAAGACAAAGAAGCAAGAAGGAAATGATGAGGTACATACTAATCTTTGTTCAAATGATTGTATGGAAAAGGTAAACAGATATAGAGTTCATAATGAAAGCTTGATTCTAGAAGATGTAAAACTTCAATATCAAGCTCGAAAATATAAAGTTGATGAGAAATTTTTTAAAGAGAAGATAGACGGCTTAAACAAATCGATTTACAAATCAAAATTGAATCTTTATGATAAAGATTGTAGTATAAACGATTTGACAACTCGTAACAATAAACTATCTTTAGAAATTAATAAACTTAATAGTGAACTCGTATTTGCTAATTTGATTGTTGAAAAATTTGAGTTATCCTCAAACATGGTTGAATGTATAATCAAGTCATAAATGACTCAGGAAATTAATAATGGAAAAGGTGGAGTTTTTTATTCTAACATTACAGCAACTACTAATCATGATTATACTGTTTGCTTTCATTAATTACCATTCCTGATGAAAAGACCTATGGATTAGCTTTTCAACCAAAGTCAAACTTAACGCCTCTAGGCAATGTTTCACTGTTGACCCTGTCATAAAAATAGAAATTAAATTTTATCATGACAATTCTTATGCAGAAAGTGTGAAGAAAGACGGGTTGGTTGAACATTAGGAAAGTGACGATGAATTAGTTTTTCAAGAAAATAAAAGTTGTAATGAAAAATCTTCATATAATTCATCATCAGTTATTAATGAAAGTTCAGATGTTCTTAATGCTACAAATGTTTGTTCAAAAACATCTAACAAAGAGCAAAAACTGAAATCAAAAATAGAATTTAAGGCTAAAGAAAGAACACGAGTCACAACATCCGTATCTGACTTGAAAACTGTTTTCAAGAAAAATTTGTTTCGAAAGGCAACATTGATAAGGAATATCATATTTTTAAAGAAACCAATGCAAGTTTCTTTAAAAATAAATCTCCTATTATTGCTAACTCTGAGAAACAAGATGTTTGTAGATCAGATATCAAAGACAATGGTTCTACTCCAGTACATACGATTCAAAAGAATAAAGCAACACTTCATGCCTTATCGGCTTCAAAAATGAATCTCAAAGCTAGGAATTATGCCTCAATTCTTCTGGAATCATCTGAAAAAATTCATAATGAAAGAAAGAAAAGCGATACTGTTAAAGAATCACAAGGTCAAAGAAATACTAAGGCCTGATTCTATGATAACTATGGAAGTTATTATAAACAGTTTATGCAAAATACACAAGCATCAATTACGTATCATAAAATGTGTTGTTATGTGTGTGGCAAGCCAAATCACAAGGCTAGAAATTATCATCATCAACATTAATTGACAAGCAAACAAAGATTTCATAATTCAATTTCAAATAATAGAAAACGTTTATTTTTAAATGCCAAATTTAAACGAAATTCAAATTAGTCAAACTCTTTTGTCAATAATAATAATGATTTGAATAAAGAAAAATCAAATGTGAAATCTATACAAGTTGATGATAGGACTTCTACCTCAATTCAGAACACTTTAAAGAAAATGATTACACATTTGATTAAACCAATTCAAAAGTGGAAAGTTGAAGAAAAATCATCTGAGCCTAATATTGTCGCACAATGTGCTTTCGATGACAAAAGAGATATGATATTACAATCTGTATCACATCTGGATAACAACAAAGTACTCAAGCCCACCATGGCTTGGGTTCCTAAACATGAATAAGTTTGTTCAAATATGCAGGAACAACCAAGACGAGTTATCAACATTGTTTGGCATGTTGATAGTGGTTGTTCTAGGCACATGACTGGTAATATATCTTTGTTGAACAACAAATAACCTTATAATGAAGGATATGTTATCTTTGCAGGAGACAAAGGTGGTAAGATTACAAAGAAAGGTAAAATGTCAAATGTTGTGTTAAGTTTTGAAGATGTCAATTTTGTAGATGAACTAAAACATAATTTGTTAAGTGTCTCTCAGATTTGTGACAAAAAGTATTCAACACATTTCCCTGATAAAAAATATCTTATTCTAAAACCTGGATTTGCAATTCCTGATGACAGGGTCTTATTGAGAACATCAAGAGACATAGGTACATACTTACTTGATATGAATGGTTCACATTCATTTGTAACTACTTCGTGTTTGTTATCTAAATCCTTGCTAAGTGACTCAATGTTATGGCATCGTCGTCTTAGGCATGGATATATTTAGTCCGGTTAGTGTTTGGAGTTTAGGATGTTGTGCATATTGTTTAGTCATTACTGATGATTTCTCTAGATTTACATAGGTTTTCTTCTTAGCAACCAAAGATGAGACACCTCATTTGCTGATAAAATTCATGACACTCATGGAGAATTAGACGGACAAAATAATCAAGTGCATTCAAAGTGATAATGGAACCGAATTCTGCAATCATACACTAAATGAGTTTTGTTATTCTAAGGGCATAGCTAGACAATTCAGTTCTGTAGGAACTCCATAACAAAATGGAGTTGTTGAAAGACGAAATAGAACTTTAATTGAAGCTGTCAGAACAATGTTATCAGCAGCCAAATTACCATCATTCTTTTGGGCTGAAGCTGTTAACGCTGCATGTTATGTTCAGAATCATGTGTTAATGAACAAACAACAGAATATGACTCCTTATGAAATCTTTTTACCCAAAGTAAAATAGTTTAAAACATTTGGATGTTGTTGTA
>BJCN01309816.1:0-24673 GCA_018326445.1 Flaveria brownii
CATAGCGGAAAGTTTGCCTCCCATTCTAACCTTTCTATTACTCCACAACCATTTTAATAGTAAAATCCTAGATCAATAGCACCATATCACACACATATATATTTTTGACCCCCTTTCTTAATTTACCTATGTAAATCTTTTTACAATCCCGTGCATGGTCCGATTGCTTCTTTTCCTAAGTAAAATTTAGCGTTCGTTACTCTCTTGCTAATCTGCTTCCATATGCATATTTCTTAATCTGTTGGTATAGTGTTTGTTAGATTTCTTAGATGCCTAAGAAGATTCATGTTGCTTTCCCTTCAATTTCCCCTTTAAGAAATTTACAGGATCGGTGTTGGTCTCTTAACATAATATTTTCTCACAAACTCACTAATTCTCACTTATTTGATGATGCAGAATCTCTAACTAAGTTGCTAAGTTCATGAACACAACAAATGGTTTTTCAAGATTCTTGTATATGTTACTTCTGAACTCAATGTTTACAAGACTCTTTTAAAAGCATGCATAATGAGTTACATAGAGAAACTATATATACTACTATCTACAGCCGGTTATACTTAGAAAATCAGCTGAAACTTACATCTAAACAAATACAACATTGCTAGAAGTAAGGTATCTAAAATAAAATAATTTCCTAGATTATGTAGTCATGACATGTCCATGAATTACCTTTTGTTACCTACTAAAGTTTATAACTGTACTAACTGTTAAAGGTGAACAGTGAAATAAAGTATGGTCAACTACATGGGCGTGGGAAAGCACCATGCAATATATCAGACTTGACAGCATGTGTCAGTCAGACCATACTTATGTCCACTGGTCCATATTTGATTCTTCCGAAGGTGAATTAGCTTCGGAAGAATAAGTTCTTTCGAGGCCAATTATACTTCGGAAGAAGCAACTTCTTCCGAGTCTTCTGCAAGTCTTCAGGACTTTATTCTTCAGAAGACTTTGCCTTGGATCTTCTAAGTTGAACACTTCAGAAGGAAAACTACTTAGTCTTGATGTACTTAGTTTTCTTTGGAATCTCTTTATACTTTAGTCTTCAGAAGATCTTCGGTTTGTCTTTGGAAGAGTTGCTTTTGCTTTGTACGCCTTTCTTCAGTTATAATCAAAATCTTCTAAGCGTAATTTTGGTTGCACCAGCCTCATCTGATCCAACAAACTCCCCCTAGGCTGATGCTACCAAAACTTTACTCTCTTCTACTTCTCAAAACTTTCAACACCAAGGAAAGGAGGTATTTATCAGTTTATTTATTCTTTCCTGAAGCGGTGCTGAGAAGTTTATACAAGTCATTAGTAGAGAGGATGTCCAATCTATTATTGTGAACGACATGTATCCTTTATTGTGACCCTCTGAAGAGAGTTAGTTAATGGGAATTATAGTCATATTCCCATCTAACTATGGAATCTAAAGTATTGTCTTGAATCATTTGAAGAAATCAGCTTCCTTCAGTAGTGCACCTTCTTCTTCTTCCTTACTCAACTTCAACCCCTCTTTAGTTCTTGCCTTCTTTGTTATCTCAGCAAGATGAAGGTCGCCTAACTGATTTTTGATATGAGCGGCTATTTGGGAGTTTGAGGAATTGGAGAATGGCTTCTCTGGTAACTCAACAATGTCAAGTCTGCTTAAGTGTAGCAGAGATGGTCTGTTAAGTTTGTTGACTTCACCATTCTCTCTTTGCACAACAAAGTTATGAGAAGAGTCATCAAACCTCCACTGGACTATTTTCTTCCTAGGAATAATAGGCTTGTTTGGCAGTTTGTCCCCTCTCCTAGGGTCTCGTAAAGTCACCAGTCTTCTTCTTAGCTTCTTCTCTTCTTTGTTGAGGGAGTCAGAGTTTATAGCCAAGTGGTGAAGAGCTTGTTCAAGTGTACTCCTTGGTAAATCAAGGAATGCATCTCTTGTGAGGGAAGAAGAAGAGCCATCAATATATCTCAGTGTTATGGACTCTTCCTCACAAGAGATATCGCTTAGGGTTGTGAAGTTATTGAGCTTTCCTTTGAATTCCTTAAACTCTTTAAGGTCAGAGGCTTAAATGGTTTAAAGGATGGCTTGGGAAATTGTTGGGTCTTGGGTTGTGGGTTGTCTGTTAGGTTTTATGATAAGTAGTGGTGGTGGTTGTTAAGAGCCAGTGGATGAGGGTAAGGTTAAGGCTAATGGTGTAGGTTCAAGAGTGTAAGGGTCAGTACTGGGTTTAGTTTTGATAGGGAAGGGAAGAGGTGGGGATCAGGTTTTGTTGATTGTGGTTTGGGTGTAGGTTTGGGTACCATCCTCTGTACACCTTGAGTTTGGTATACCTCTTTCCTTCTTTCAAAGCGAATGTCAGATTTGATATCACTATCATGTTGTTGTAGGGTCTTTTCAGTCATCGGACCTATTTGCCTGGCTGTGAAGCCGTGGGCCCTGAAATAAGCCTTCATCCAGACTTTGTCTCCCACCTTCTTGGCAGCCTTAAGTTTGGCCTCATCTTCCTTCTTCTTTTTCTCCTTCACCTTCTCTCGGGAAGCTTTCTTTCTCTCCTTGTTGATCTGATCTTGTTCTTTGTTAAAAAGAAACAAGATCGTCTCATTTTTATGAGAAGTCAGCTCCATTGAGAATAGCCCCTTGAGCATAGGAAGCCTATCCTCTACAACCTCTTCCTTTGTTCATCTTCTTCTTTCTTTCTCATCTTCTCTTCCTCCTTGGCCAACCTTGCTACTTTCTCCTTCCCTTTTTGCAGCAGGGTTGCCTTCTCCAGTTTCATAAGCTCATTAAGTGGGAGCAAGAGTATCTTTTCATTATCCACTCCTAGATTAATGAGCCTATCTATCACCTCCACTCTTCTTTTGTTATTGATAGACTCTTGAGTTGCTGCTGCTGCCTTGTTGTTTGCAGCCAGCAGCTTCTCAATGTTGAGTCTACCTTTTCCTTTTAGCTTTGGCATCCTTTCTTCTTCTAGAATCTCTTCAGTAGTCATCTTCCTTTTTCCTTTGGGATTTGAGGAAGATTTAGCTTTTGGAGATTCTAACTTGGATGATTCAGGTTGGGGATAATGGAGTTGAGATTTTGGTGTTGAAGTGAGAGGGATTTTGAGAAAGTCCTCACTGTTAACCTTAGAAGCTAGATCAGGGATAGCCTTTTGTGATAAGCGGATCATCAGACAAAGATGATAATTTGATAATCCCTTCCGTAGCTTGAACTTCAGCTTCAAAAGATATTATAATATCACTACATGTCCTAACTGATTTAGTTGTTGGGTCATGAGTCCTTATATCCCCTTCAAAGTTAATCTCAGGTTCAATAGGGACCATAGGTTGACCAACTTCTTTCTCAGTGGTAGGTGTGCACTCAACCTTTGAAGCTCTTCAGCTCAAAAGTATGCCACTATAAAATCAGGTGAAGCTTATTCAAGTGAGGAGCTTATTAGAAACCTGGTTAAGAATTTCTGAAGATTAATAAGCATCCTAGGCTCTACTTGAACTGTCATATGAGGTGGCTGAGGGAATATGGTTGTAGAGTATTATGGTGTGGGATTCGTTGAAGATGGAGTTAAGATGGCCAGGGTAAGATCCTTATGACTTTTACTCTGTACATTCTCCCCTTTTTTGATAAGATCATCTTGAGAAGTAGATAAGCTAAAGGAAGAACTTAAAGAGACTTAAACAGGTACATGCCTAACAGTCTTCTCAATCTATGTCTCAGCTAGTTTGACATTAAGATTTTCAATCTCAAGTTGCTGAGTGGCAGACCTGTTTTCCAAAGTCCTAACCATGAATTCAAGATTTGAGACTTTAGAAAGTAGGTACTTAATGGTTAGTTGCAGACTTCCATCATCTGAAGAATCACAGGGAGATGAGATAACATACCTTGTATGTTCATACTCAAAACTAGATGTGGTTTTTTGGCACCCGGGTTTGCCTTGAAGACTAATGTCTCTTTTAGTGATATCAATTGGCAAGGTTGTTGTAGACTCAGTCTCAGCTATGTTACCACTATCCTTAGAGGTCAATAAGACACTCTTAGTTATGGTAGATGAGCCTACATGAGTCCCCTCCACACCTATGGGACTCACCTCAGTTTGGCTTAACTAATATAGGCTAGAAATCAGAGGTTTCTTGCAGACCAGTTGATCTGGAGAGTAGTGTGGTAGAACAACATCATAGCCAGAGGAAATATGAGATCATCATCATATTGGGTTAATAGGTCTAGGATATAGGAGTTATGCCTAATGACCAGGGACCCTGGTCAACATCTAATGGCATTAGGCTAGTAATGTGGTTGTCCATTATTGGCTGCTCATGGGAGTGTTGGGACTCACCCTAAGGGCTTGAGGCTTGGGAAATGGCCTCATCAGTTTGGGATAGAGGAGACTCAACACTGATATTGAGGTCAATCGTGGAGGATGGTTAGACCTCTGGCTGAGTGGGAGCCCTTTGTTCCACTCTAGCCTTTTTAGCTTGAAAAAGGGGGTCTTGTTCAATCAGAGTAAATTGAACAAGGGTTGGTTTAGGGTGTCTTTGATAACTGAATTGGATAGGGTAGGAAGAAGTAGTTGGCTGTGAAGTGGTGGTGTCTAGTGTGGGTTCATCACCTGCTTGGTTTGCAGGGATGTCACTAGGAGCTATTGGCTCAAGCATACTTGGAAGGAGGTTAGTGAACCTTCCAGTAAAGTTGGAGGATATCGTCTTCAGCATTTTGAAAATACCCTACCTCATTTGAGGAACAACTAGAATGTCTATAGATTCTAGCTTGTCCTGATCCAACTCATAATTGATTATGTGCTGAATATACCTAGGATACATGTAAAATATGTTCCTAGTAAGATTACCTCTCAAGTTATTAAGCACAACCCTAGAGTAGTTAAATCTAGGGCCCCGTACCAACCTGTGGACTAGGCAGCTCAGATCATAAGGGATTTGATCCCAACCCCCTGACTTGTTGGACAAGCTGTGTACGATGATGTGCAGCAAGAACTTCAAGTTGTAGGAGAAGTTGAACTTGTAGACTGTGTACTTTCTGACATCTTCTCCATATCCCATTTGGGTATATGTGTCTTCCAAGTTGTGTTTGGGGAACTTAGTGGGGACGCCTTCATCATGAAGCTCCAGATGCTCCTTGATGGTGGTTTCACTGATAGTAATCTCCTGTCCGCATACTTTTGACCTGATAACCCTTTGGCCGTTAAGCATGTCGTTTTGACCATTCACCTAGAATTCGGCCATATGGTTTGAGTAAATGGTGGGTTTAACAATCAGAGCAGTAAAATATGCGAATTAGGTTAGGAATTGGATGATTGGAGCAAAGTCGGCATAAGAGGAAGAGTCAAGGATGGCGACCTGGTTATGATGGGGATTAAAGGCCATTGTTTGGTGAAGATACTGTTTGAAGGAGTGTGAGAGAAGTAATTTTGAGTGAAGATGACAATGGAAATTTCAGGGCTTTTACAATGGTAAAGAAAGTATAGAGAAAAAGGTCAGAAATATTTAAATGGTAGTGAAAAATTAAACTGACAAGGTCAAAGGACGTTTTGGCTTTCGATTTGATAGTGGCGGTAAGAAAAACCCTTTTAAATATTTTTACGATTATTACCAATCTTACCTTTTGCAAAGTGGGGCCCAAAGATTTTCGTTACACAGTAAAGTTTTCTTTCGGGATTAAAATTGCTCCGAGAAAACACATGTGTTTCTCTTTCCAGGTTGTCTTCCGAAGCCACCTTATCTTCCGAAGCAAATTATGTCTTGAAGACAAATTTACTTCTGAGAATAAAGTGATCTTCAGAGAGAAGAGCTTAGTATCCTTTGGAAGGAAATTTGATTGATGATCAAGTAATCTTCCGAGGCTAAAAACTCTTCAGAAGTTAATATTTATGTAGAGGAATTTGCCTTAAGAAGATGACTAAGGATCTCTTCTGAGGGTACTTTTCTCTTCGGAAGAATTTACACTTAGAAACTTTTTGGGGGAAAACCTTTTGTAACAGGGCTTAGATTGTAAATAGACAACTTAGACATGACATATTTTCAAAAGATTTTCAAAGGAGAATGATTAGTCAATGTTGATCATCCCAATAGATGTAATTAAATGCTTAAATATATGTTCATCAAAGGGTTTGGTGAACAAATCAGCGTATTGTTCATTTGAATCAACTTTAACTAGTTTGATCAAGTTTGTCTCATTTATATTTCGAATAAATGATACCTGATGTCAATATGCTTTGTCTTAGAATGCTTGACTGGATTTTCTATGATAGAAATAGCACTCTTGTTGTCTATGTGGATAGGAGTCTCCATGAAGTTGAAGCCATAGTCTAACATGTGATTTTGAATCCATAGCAGTTGAACACCGCAGCTGGCAGCAGCATATTCAGCTTCAGCAGTTGATGTAGAGGCACATGATTGCTTCTCGCATTGCCAAGAGATGATCCTTCCACCTAGAAATGGACATCCTCCTGATGTGGATTTCTTGTTAATGTTGCAGCCACCAAAATCACTGTCAGTGTACCCGTCGAGGTTGAAGTTCTTGTTCTTAGGATACCAAAGGCCCAGTTTGGGAGCTCCTTTGAGGTATCTAAGAATTCTCTTGACATCAATTAAATGAGACACCTTGGGAGCAGCCTGATATCTTGCACAGATATAGGTTGCGAACATGATATCAGGTCTACTTGTAGTGAGATACATTAGAGATCCAATAATTGCTCTGTATAGATGCTGATCAGTATCCTTCCCCTCGGAATTAGGACAAAGATTATGATTTCTTTATCTAGATGTCTTGGCCGGCTTACAATCTTTCATTCCAAATCTTTCTAAAATGTCCTTGACATACTTAGACTGATTGATGAAGAACCCTTCTTCCATTTGTTTCACTTGAATTCCTAGGAAGAAATCCATTTTTTCCTATCGAACTCATTTCAAATTTCTTCCTTATGATGCTTTCAAAGTCCTTACATATTTATTTGTTTGATGAACCAAATATGATGTCATCAACATAGACTTGAACAAGCAGCATATCCTTCCCAGATTTCTTTATGAATAGTGTCTTGTCTATGGTGCCTCTTTTGTAGCCATTCTTCAGAAGAAACTAAGACAATGTCTCATACTTAATTTGCACACATAGTTGGGGTGTTGTGGGTCTTCAAATCCATATGGCTGGCACACATACACTTCTCTGTCAATATCCCCATACAGGAATGCACATTTGACATCAAGTTGATGGACTGTGAAGTTCTTAGATGCATCAAAAGCAAGGAAGATTCTTACCGCCTTAAGTCTTGCAACAGGTGCAAAGACATCAGTGTAATATATCGCTTCCTCTTGTGTGTATCTTTGAACTAAAAGTCTGGCCTTGTTCTTGATGATCAAACCTCTATCATCTCTTTTATTCCTGAATACCCACTTGGTGCCAATAGGGACTTGACTAGGTGGCAATGGACATAGGTTCCATACCTTTTGTCTCTTGAATTAAAGCAACTCTTCTTACATTGCTTTAACCCAACTGTTGTCCTTGAGAGCTTCTTCCACCTTCTTGGGTTCCAATTGGGAGAGAAAGCATGAGCACAGGCAGACATTCCCATTATGAGTTTGTCTTCTAGTTCTCACACCTTCTGAGACATCCCCAATGATGTCTCAGCTGGATGAGTGTTGTGAATCCTGAGTCTTGGAATTACATCTAGTTGCATAGATAGATCCGGATTTGAGAAATTCTGCTCAGGATTCTGAGCACTGATTCCAGCTGATGTCTCACATTCATTCAATGAGGACTGGTTGAATGAATGGGTGACAATATCGATGATGTTTTGCTGTGACGCAGTATTAACAGTTGCTTGTTCCTCCAGATTACTGTCTTCATCAGCTTGGTGTTGAGAGTTGGAGTTGTCAGCGGATGAGTTTGGAGGCTCAACTGACTAACAACTTATTGAAGCTCCACTATTTCCTGTGATATTCAAGCTTTCAGGAGCAGTTGTAGTGGGAGCTTGCTCTTAATCATTTCTTGGAGAAATTAGAATAGGTCTAGGTAACTTAAACAGTTGATCATTAGAGAGGTCATTTTGAGTTCCTGTTCTAGCTGAAACATTCTCACGGTTTAAATAGTTAGGAAACAATTCTAATTTAAAGATATGGTCAAGGCCATTCCCCTCTAATTTACAAGAATATTGGATGATTCCTCAAATTGTTAATTTTTAATGTTGTATACTCTATAAGCTTTAGAGTTTGAAGAGTATCCAACAAAGATAGCATCATTCGACTTTTTAGCAAATTTTGCTAAATTATCTTTTGTGTTAAGTGTGATACATCTGCTGCCAAAGGACCTTTGAAATCCAATGAACGGTGGCCAGTTGTTCCATAGATCATAAGGGGTTTCTCCGTGTGGCTTAACAATGAAAACCTTGTTCTTCATATAACATGCAGTGTTGATTGCTTCTACCTACAAAGTTTGAGGAAACTTTGAATCAGCTAACATAGTTCTTGCAACCTCAATAAGTGTCCTTTCCTCCTCTCAGCAACACCATTTTATTGAGGAGTTCTAGGAGCGCTATATAGTCCGGTAATCCCTTTTAAGTTACAGATTGAGTCAAGAACTTGATTCCTAAACTCAGTCCCTCGATCACTTCTAATTGTCTTCACCTTGTGATCAATTTGATTTTCTACTTTAAGAAAAAGAAATTTTAACGTTACAGTAGTTTCATCCTTAGTTCTTAAAAAGAATACCCATATGAATCTTGTAAAACCATCAACTATCACAAGGCAATATGATTTTCTTCCAATGCTAATTATACTTGTGGGACCAAATAGATCCATGTGCCATAAGTGTAATGGAGTGGTGATTGAGTTAACCTCTTTAGATTTGTGGAATGCCTTGTGTTGCTTCCCTTTTAGACAAGCAACACAGTTCTCTTTACAGAAAAACTCCTTTTTAGGCACGCGATGTACCAAGTTATTTTTAACCAGTTTATTCATGGTTTTAAAATTAACATGACACATTCTTTTATGCCAAAGAGTAGACTCATCATCATTTGCTTTGGAAAGAAAGCATGATACTTCACCTAGTGGGGAAGCATTGTTCATATCTAGCTTGTACATATCCCCTTTATTGGGAGATCTAAGAAGCACCAATTCCTGAGGAATTGTCATCCCGGGTTTGAGGATAATGCACTCATGTTTCTGTGAAAAGAATTTGATGCTTTTGGTCATAGAATTGAGAAACACTCACAATATTATGTTCAAGGTATTTGATAAAGTGTAGTTTGTCTACTTTTAACTTACCATTGGACACATTACCTCTACCAGAAATGTATCCTCCGGCTTCACCTCCAAACTGAACAGGACCTCCATCAAAATGTTAAAATTATAGAAGAAGAGATATGTTACCTGTCATGTGCCTGGAGCATCCACTATCTACAATCGAAATATTTCCATTCTTGTCATGTGGATTTCCCTGCACATAAGTGAAATGATTAGTTACTATTAGAAGCCCAGGCCTTATTGGTCATGGGCTCTTCCGATGTAGATGACTTAATTGAACCATAATATATGCATGGGGGTTCAAATATGTTTTATGGAGAAGAGGTTTGGGCTGCAGCATCTTGTCTGATCTTCTATTCCATCCTATGATTGATCAGTGTAGATGAGCCTGAAGAGGCTTGAGCAGCAGGACTTCTCCGAGTCTTCTTTGTTCTCAAAAGAGGTTGCCATCACCTTTTCTTCCAAAGCAGTCTTCTTCTTAGAATATTACAAAGGATTCCTTTTATTCCTTTGTTTGTTCTTGGACTTATCTTCCGAAGCTATTTTCCTTTCGGAAGAATGAGTTTCTTCCGAAAACAATTTAGCTTTGGAAATAGGCTTTCCTTTCTTTAACACTTGAACCATATGATATGGTCCAAATGTCAAACCATCCTTGACTCCATCTTTCTTAACATTGTTTGCATAATGTGTGCTTGTTGGATTGTAGTAACAATCTTTAGCCAAGTGGTTATGCAGACCACAAATTATGCATTCAATGCTAGATTTGATGGGACATGAGGGCTGTTGTTTCTTGCACTCCTTGTCTTCTTCAACAGCCTTCCCCTTTAACTTCTAATTCTTCAACTGGACAGGAGTACTAGTACTACAGCCCTTTCCTGAATCATAGTTTCCGGCCACTTAGAATCCAGCTGAGATGAATACACCCTTTTGTCTTGGGTCTATTTTTATCTTAGACTCAGCCACCTTCTTAGTAGTTTTCGTAGTTGCCTTTATCTTGTGTAGTTGCCTTTATCTTGTTCTTTCTATCTTTGATGGTTAGAGGTTCATCCTCAGTTGTATGGATGAGGTTTTCTACCTTATCCTTCATTGTGGTAGTCACCATTACTACATCACTTTCCTACTCATTGGATAGTGGGTCAACAGTTGGAACCTCTTGCTCATCGGTACCACATCTTGGCTGTCTTATAGACACATAAAAGTGTGGTGGACCAATTTCATTGGTTCCCAACCCACTTTTGTTTTCATAGCGTACCTTTGAGTGGGATGATGATGTAAGAATGGTGTTGAAGTTATGCTTTTGAATAGCATACTTTTTTGCTTTAGCCTCAGCTATGACTAGCTGGGCTTGAGCCTCAGTCAACTTAGATCTTTAATTTGAGTCTTGTAGTTTGAGTGTTCATATTTTAAAGAAGATACAGTTTTCTCTAACTCTGTAATTTTGAATTTATAGTCAGATTTTTCTCTCTTAAAATCATATTTTAATATATTTAAGGACTCAATATCAGACTAATTTCCATATTGTAGTACTGATACATTTTTACCTTAGTTATAGAGGCTAGAGTACAGTGATGTTCATATACCTTGGTATCATCAAATCCAGCCATGAGAGCTTGAGCAGGGGTGACATCTTGCACCATGAAGCTCCAATCAACCTCTTGAGCAACAGCTGAAGTTTGCCTCTCAGTTGGCTTGGTTTCAGCCTTTGGGGTAGCATGACGTTGAGAGGCTTGAGCTACTCCAGGATTAGATCTAGGAGCTTTACAATCCCTTGCAAAATGACCAAGTTGGTTATAACTATAACATTTGGCTTTTGACTTATCAAACCCAAACTTGTTGTTAGTTGGGTTCTAGGGAAATTGCCTTCCTGTTCTCTTACAGAACTTCTTTGCTTTATAGGTTAAAATAGCCATTTGTTAGACAATGTCCATGTATTCTGCATCATTCAAGCTAAAACACTCTAGATCATCAAAGCAGAACTAAAAATATTTAGAGTGTTTATTTCCTGAAACAAAAGAATAACTATCCTGAAAAGGACTTTGTTGAGCTTGTTGAGACCTGGGTGTCTCAGGAAATGTGATGTAAGGCCCAGAGGATTATGATGGCTGTTGATTGTAGTTCAGGTACATATGGGGCTGGGGAGTTCTTGACCCTTTACCAACATGTAGAGCATTGCTAACAGGAGGGTTTGAGTTTCATTTCATCTGATGGCTCTTCTAAGTCTCCATCTCCATACGGTATCCATCAACGATTCCATATAGTTCAGTCATGGTGAGTGTGTTCAGATTTTTAGTTCTCTTGATAAAGACACAATAGAAAGTCCATTCATGAGGAAGTGTACTCATGATATTTCTGACTATGTCTCTCTTTGCAAGAGTCACTCCCATAGACTAAAGAGATGCGATTAAGTCCATGTACCTGAAGTATGTTGGCTCAAGGTCTCACCATCAATATAGGTGAAGTTTTCAAAATTCTACTTCAGTACATCCTTCTTGGACTGTTTGGATTCAGAGGAACCAGAGTACATCAATGTCAAAGCATCAAAGAGTTCTTTGGCTGCCGTGCGGTACTAAAAGCCTAGCATTATGGAGTTTGGTATAGCAGTGAGTAATGCAGTCATTGCTTTGGAATCAATATCCATCCAATTGAAATCTTCATCTGAGTAATATTCGGTATCCTTTTCAATCATGACACCATCCTCAGTTGGTGATGCCACCTTTGGCTGGTATGGACCATGAGTGATAGACCTCCACATTCGGTTGTCCTGATACTTGATGAAGCCTTCAATACATTGCCACCAGCATCTAAAATTATCAGGAGTGATAATAGGAGCCTTAGTCATGGTTCCCATCTTAGTTTTAGAGTATTTCTTATTGAGGTCCATTTAAGTATAGTGAGTGAGTACGAGGAAATAAGGGTGATTTGGGATGGTTAGATCTTGCAGTTAAGAGCCTGGAAGCTCTGATACCAATTGCAGGATCGGTGTTGGTCTCTTAACACAATATTTTCTCACAAACTCACTAATTCTCGCTCATTTGATGATGTAGAAATCTCTAACTAAGTTGATGATAATATACTAATTTCATGAACACAACAAATGGTTTTTACTAAACACTCAAAACAACAAGCATCAACACTAAAATTAGGTACCAAGTCGGGTCGAAGACTATAAATTAGTGCTCAGGAGAGGCAACCTACTAACTATGTGAGTGTGTTCACTAAAACCCTCACGATACTAAAAATCATCCACACCGACCTACTAAGGGGTTTAATGGCTTATTGTATATGGTAAATACAATCATGAATCCTACAAAAGTGTTGTCTGTCTTTGTTTTGCAACAACCAAGTGTGAGGAAGTCTCGTGGAAATATAGGTACATTATAGGTGTGAATTGGTGCATTGAAATAATACACAGTTAAAATGGGGTAATAGATGATGTAACAAACATAAAAAAATGAATGAACTTTTGATCTTGAAAAATTTTAAGTGAGCGACATATCATGTGTAGGGGGATGGGCTTATGATACCCCTAGGTCCCCAAGAGATATGTCACTTTCTAATATATTTCTTTCATAGAACTACTCATACATTTCTCATACGCCAAGTGTCGTATCATACACAAGGGACTGGGCATATAATTGATCAAGGTACAAACCCATCTGTAATTTTTCACTTTTGGCTAAAATTTGGCCACACAATCTATCTTTAACACCACCAAATGAACTTTGACAATTACCTCTTTTATCATCATGTTCACACTCTCTCGTCTTCAAACTCTTTCTTCTAACTAAGAACTCTATCCCTTCAACATCATAAACTCCTCAAATAACAACCAAATCAAACATCTTTCATGTCTACTTTAAGTAATTTTGCAAGATGAACATATTACACTTATTAGATTTCCAAATTTCTTGGTCATTTGTGAGATCTCATGACTTAGGATTTTAGGTCAAATTGGGATATTTTCAATTGTTATTTAAGTTTGATTTTTTTTGATCATCCACAATACTTAGAAGGTATGTATTCTTACTCTTTAACCTCTTAATCGAGCTACACTTTTGTAGTTTGGTATTATTTGTACTATTGACCCATATAAATTTTTTAATATTTTTTTAAAAGTGGTTGTAAGTGTAGGGGTGATTTTTTTTAGTAAATGTATAGAGAAATTCAATTAATCTTCATATTTTATTCTAACATGTGCATTTATTTGATTGAGATCTACTGTGAGATTAAGGTTTGTTGTTCTCACGCTTTGTTTGATTGAGATCTGATATTTTCATGTTACGTGATAATAATAGACCTCAATCAAACAAAATGTGACAACAATAGATATCAATCGAACAACGTTGCACTTTCGAACAAAACATTTAATATCAATTGAAATGTCACAACAGACCTCAATTGAACAACATAATTTAGAGTTAATCGAAACTTTTAAATCGAAGCGTATGGTCTTATTAGTCGCTTCATATGATTTTTTGTTTTAATTAAATATTAATTGATTATTTTATTTTAAGTGGATAATTACGACGTTGAAAAAGACTAAATAACCATCATATATAACTGCGATCTTAACGCAGTTAGTTGAGTGGATGCAAATGACAACATTTGGTAAACTATAGTGACTAAAATAACAAAAAAAGTTTTTGGATTGAAATGACAAATTCAACAAAACATCAAGGACAGAAATGACATTTTACTCTAACTTATCATCTATCTTTTATAGTAACGCATAGATTTTTTAAAATAACTTATCATATCTACACATCTACATGTTATAGGATTAAAACCTACAATCTCTTAACTATAAAACGCATCACTTACTATCATGACTTAACATTCAACCTTTTTTCTTTTTATGATCACATATATTAAACATAAGATTGGTGAGGCTTTAGGATCCTCGTAACTAAACCTTACCCTTAGTACTGAATGGGGACTAGTGATAAAAGTGAGTCCTACAACCTCGCCCAAGACAATTAAACATAGCTGAAAGCCATCCAAAAATATATAAATAAATTTTTATTTCATAACAACACTAAAAACTTTTTACGTGAATCGCATAGTGAAAGCCAACTTTTACTTAATAAAAAAGAGACTACACAGTGAACCTTAGGCCAGAATTGACAATGAATACAAATAGAATGAAAGGTATAACCGAACTAGCTAAAACATTTGGGCAAGTGATTAATTTTAAAAAAAGCTGTGAGCCTATGATTATAATCAATGATTTCTGGAATGGGGACTTTATGTTTTAAAAATCAATGTGTTCATCCTTTTCACATTGTGAAATAATAGTATACAAGTCAAGTTTAAAGGGGTCATTTGTAATTGTTGTATACTGTTATGTTTGAAATGTAAATAGTAAAGGGAGCTAATTGTTAGTTAGCATAAATAGAAGGGTCTTTGTTGTTGAATCTATTGTTAGTCTGTTAATGTTCAGTTAATAGTTGTTGATATAAACCGATGAGGGAAGCGAATGTAAGATTACACTTTCATATTGTAAAACTCTTTCTATCTTCAAGAAATCGGTAACACTGTAGTTCTTAATTCAATTTGTATATCCTTTTGATCTTGTTCTTGAGTTAATTCTGTGATTTAAATTCAACAATTTTTATCATAGCGGTACTGGCTCGATCCCTCGAGAAATCAATTAAAGGTTAACTTAATCAGAGATTGAAGGATGGTGTCTACAAAATTTGAACCTGAGAAGTTTGACGGGAAGAATGATTTCAGTCTATAGAGACTGAAAATGCATGCGTTGCTGGTACACCAAGGACTGGTGGATGCTCTAGGAGTTAAGCCGAAGGTACCAAATGGTGTCATAGAAGAAAGAAAGGAGTTGCAGGATAAGAGGAAAGAAATGGTAGAAAAGGCGCACAGTGCCATTGTTCTCAGTTTGGGAGATAAGGTTTTTCGAGAGGTATCGAAGGAGGTCACTACAGCGGGGATCTGGTACAAACTCGAAAGCCTATAATGACTAAGTCATTGGCAAGTAGGCTATATTTGAAGAAACGACTGTACACATTTCAGATGGCACCTAATAAGTCTCTTGATGATCATACTGATGAGTTCAACAATTTGATTATTGATTTAGAGAACATTGATGTGAAATTAGATGATGAAGATCAAGCGATCATTTTCTTGGCCTCATTACCATAGTCACATGAGCAGTTTGTTTACATTATCATGTATGGCAGGGATAGTCTGTCGATAGAAGAAGTACTAGCGGCCATGAATTCTCAGGAATTAAAGAGGAGAACTGAGGTTCATAATGATGGAGCAAATGGGTTGTTCGTGAGAGGAAGACCGGAACATAAAGGCACTAAAAGTTAGGGAATTCTTAGATCGAAATCTAAGACAAAGAGGAGATGCTTCGTATGTAACTCTGATAAACATTTCAAGAAAGATTGCCCCTAGTGGAGAAGGAGGAAGTCGGAATTCCAAAGTTCAAAGAACCACTCAAATCATGTTTAGGAGGGATCCTAAGATGGGTATGAAAGTGTTAATATTCTTGTAGTGACTTAAGTGCAAACTGGTAAAGAATGGGTCATGGACTCAGGTGGTTCTTACCATATGACACCTCATAGAGAGTTTTTGAAGAAACTAACACTGCAAGATCATGGAACAATCAAGCTTGGTGATGATAGGCCTTGTAAAATAAAAGGCATTGGTGCCATCCTGATTTGCCTCGATAATGGGTCTGAGGTTGAGTTGTAACAAGTCAGGTATATTTAGATCTTAAGAGAAATCTAATTTCACTTGGAACATTTGAAAGTGAAGGGTCTCATGTAAGTCTCAGAAATAACAAAGTCGAAATTGTTAAAGGTTCTATGGTAGTTATGTCTGGGACCAGATAGGGAAATAATATTTACCTACTTGATGGTAAAGTTAGTTCTGAGAGTTTAAATGTTACTGTCTGTAAGAGTGAATCAATGGCCAAGTTATGGCATATTAGGCTTGGCCATATCAGTAATCAAGGTCTTGTTGAGATAAACAAGCAAAAGTTACTTAGTGATTTGACAAACTATGATGCAGGGTTTTGTGAGCATTATGTCTTAGGTCAGGCTCATAGGGTGTGTTTTAGTATGAGTATACATAAGTCTAAAGGTGTGTTGGATTATGTACATGCTGACTTATGGGGACCTATAAAGACTAAGTCACTAGGAAGGGCAACTTATTACCTATCAGCTATTAATGACTACACAAGTAGAGTATGGGTATACACATTAAAGGCAAAGTTTGAAGCCTTTGAGAAGTTTGTAGATTGGAAATCTCTAGTGGAACAGACAAAGAAGAAGGTAAAGAAATTGAGGACAGATAATGGCCTTGAATTTTGTGGTGATCAATTCAATCAATTCTGCAAGATGAGTGGGATTGGTAGGCACCTAATAGTCCCGGGCACACCTCAGCAGAATGGTTTGGTAGAGAGGATGAATAGAACATTGTTGAATAAAGTGAGGTGCATGATGTTAAGCTCTGGGATACCAAAACAGTTCTGGGTAGAAACAGTTCCAGTTGCTGCATACTTGATTAATAGGTATCCTTCATCATCATTAGATATGAAAAGCTCCTATGAAGGTATGGTCAGGTAAGAAACAAGATTATAGAGATCTAAGGGTGTTTGATACTTTAGCTTATGCTCATGTTAATCAAGGGAAGTTAGAGCCAAGGCAATCAAGTGTATCTTTATTGTCTACCCAAAAGGTGTGAAAGGTTATAAGTTGTGGAAGTTGGAGAGTGGAAGCCCGAGGATCTTGATAAGCAGAGATGTAGTATTTAAAGAAGAGATTACTTATAAGGATGTGTTGGGTATTAAACAAATCTTAGAGTATTCAGAGAAGAGATTACTTATAAAGATATGTTGGGTAATAAATAAATCTTAGAGGGTAGTGTCGATCAACTAGATCATGGAGCTAAGATTGAGGTGGAGCTGCCTATAGAAAAAGGTAGTTCTAGAAGTGATACAAAACACACTTACTCTAGTGATTCAGGTGGTGTGTAACCTAGGTATAGTATTACTAAAGACAGACCAAGTAGGACCATTATACTACCAGCGAGATTTAGAACTTCGGAAGATTTATCTGCTTATGCATTCATAAATGCCGAATGTGATGCTATTAATGAGCCTTTGTCATATCAGCAGGCTATAACCTTTCATGACAAAGACAAATAGGTAGCTGCTATGAATGAGGAAATGGATTCATTAACTAAGAATAGAACTTGGGTTTTAGTTGATAAACCTGATGGTCAGAAGTTTGTTGATTGTAAATGGTTATTCAAGTTTAAGGAAGGTTTTAAAGGGGAAGCTCCTAGATATTAGGCAAGATTGGTTGTTAAGGGATATACATAGAGGGAAGGAATTGACTACAATGAGATATTTTCTCCTGTAGTCAAGCATAACTTGATTCATGTCCTGTTAGCATTGACTGCTAAGTATGATTTTAAGCTTGAGCAATTGGATGTCAAGACTTCCATTTTACATAGGAATTTGGATGAGAGTATTTACATGAAACAACCACTTCAATTTAAAGTGGAGGGTTAAGAGGATAAGGTTTGTCTTTTGAATAAATCTCTATATGGGTTGAAGTGGTCTTCACGCCAATGGTATAATAGATTTGATGACTATATAGTTGTTGAATCTATTGTTATCCTATTAATGTTCGGTTAATAGTTGTTGATATAAACCAATTAGGGAAGCGAAGGTAATATTACATTTTCATATTGTAAAACTTTTTCTATCTTCAAGAAATCAGTAACGTTGTAGTTCTTGATTCGATTCATATTTCCTTTTGATCTTGTTCTTGAGTTAATTCCGTGATTAAAATTCAACACACATAAACCAAAAGAACGTATTAAGTGTAATGCATGACAAATTTGCCTCGAATCGATGATAAAGAGGCGATGTCACGTACCAGTTGGTTGATCTCTTTCATTCCAGAGATGTTCCAGCCACACTATGAAGGCAATTCTTACCCTAAGGAAAGAAGAAAAACATGATCAAATCTCCAACCAACGAACAAACAAACAAAGTCTCGATTGAATTGTAAATTCGAATCGAAACTTTTTTCTTTCATAGGTGTAAAACTACTTTAACCATTTATTATAGATTTGTTGAAAGAAAAATTATTACTAAAAGAGTTTGATAACACATGTCATTGCTATAGCATGAGATTGTCATCGCAACAATGGCTAGTCGCCAAAGGTAAGTGTCACACCCCCGCTGAGAGCGGAAACATGGGGATGTGGACGAGACGGGATCGTCATAACACATGGTTAATAATAGAGATGCAATATATATGTAATTGATGACAAGCGTGTCATGAAGACACCCGGCACAAAGGAGACTTGTGTCGTGTTTAGTCAATATTCACGACAGCATAGCCATAAGCGTAAACTTGTAACTGATTCACATAAATGATTCACATAACCAAAAATTGTATCCTTGTATGTAATTACCACAACCCGGGAACAACTAATCAAAAGAATGATAACTGTTTAATAGACTACAACAATGTTTCAAAATGATTGTTTGTCAAGTATGTTCAGTCTCAAAAATGCATCCTAGGGTCTCCACTAAGGCTGCACTCCTAGACCTTCAGTTATCATTGTCACCTGAAAAGATATGCTCAAAATTGTCAACAAAATTATTGGTGAGCTCACAGGTTTAAATTGTAAATAAGTAATTGATGCTGTATAATGTTTGTTGCGGAATACCGTGCATACATTTATAAGTAAGCAAAATCACATAACCATGAGTTTTACAACCAAACCTAATGACGTACACACAGCAACTTGTCGGAATATATTCACCCAAGGCCTGTTCCTGGCAGTATGATGGCACCAACTAGTAACCATCTGTCAAGGGTGGGGGTGTCAACCCAGTAGTACTACTAATACCTATCAGTCGGTTCCAACACCGGAATTAAATTGTTGTAAGAAAGAACCACACAACAACTCATGTATGTATCAGATAAGTACTCACAAAACAGTATCACGTTGATTCTAAGTATGAAAATTGTATGTAAGTTGTACAGCATAGAAAACGGGTGAGCATACTTTTCCCCCATATTTGTAAACATTGAAATATTGTATAAGCATAAAAAGGGGCCACGAAACTCACTTGTTAAGTGGTAAGTATGTATGATGAAAACTTCCCGAACGTTGTATGCAATGAACAGTCAAACACCTATTGACAGTTATGTTAAGCATTAGTGATGTGCCTTTTGTTAATAATAATGTTTAGTCGGGTCGGGTCGTATTGGTTCGGTCACGAGTAGCACACACACACAAACACACGCAATAGATCTTATGTAGATCTAAGTACGAGAAACGTTACCATTGTTGATGATATTTGTGTAAAAGTGTCATTGTTGTTAGAGAAATACTTAATAAGCATTGGTGTTACAAATCGGTTGTCGATAATTGTAAATGGTTATGTTGATTCGATTAGTTATAACATTAGTAAGTTTGATAGTGTTAATTTAAGTGTTGTCATTGGCAATGGCAACCGTTTCGATGTTACCTTAACATCACATGACAAACACACCGCACACAAGGAGAAATAGCATGCAGCAACTCCAAGCGCACGACAGGACCAGTCGCATGACTCAACACTCCATCCGCACGAATGGACCTTCAATCGTACGAATCAGCTTCATTCGTACGATTGAACCCTCATTCGTGCGACTCAGCATTCAATCGTACCACATAGCTCCCAATCGCATGACTCAACAACCATTCGCACGATTCAACCTTCATTCGTACGAATTAGCTTCATTCATACGACTGAACCTCCATTCGTGCGACTAGGCATTCAGTCGTGTGATACACGCACAATCGCACACATTCATCCGTATTGACTCAATCACATGACAATATTCATCCGCATGACTCAATCACACAACTCACACAATCGCATGGACTCAATCGCACGACACACACAATCGCATGGACTCAATCGCACGACTCACTCGATCGCATGGACTTAGTCGCACGATACGCCCAGTCGCATGACTCAGTCGCATGACAGACCCAGTCGTGAAAACAGCAGATTTGCGACTACAGAAGTGATGTGCAGCCTTCGGCTGCTCCGAGCATGAGTTTCACACCTCAAGGACTTCCAGAAACACTTATCTAACATATCTAAGCAAGAAGCACACGCAGGAAGGCAACACACGCACCCACAAGACCTCATGTGCTCGGGTTGAACCCGAGCACCCAAAACCCTAAAATCGCAGAAGTGAAACGAGCAAAAATGGACGACCAAGGTCATCTACCCGCTAGAAACGTGTAGCCTAAGCTGTAGCCGAGATTTAACCGGTGAAAACGCGACGAAACGGGGCGGTTTTGCTGTAAGGATGAGGAAGAATGGTCGAGAAGAAGAAGATGAAGAAGAAGGTGAATGTTGTGGCTAGGGCTGGTATGTGGGTATATATACCCAGCCCTAGTTTGGCAAAATGTCATATTTGGTCCTTGCACTTAGCCCCCGAGTTCCCGAATTTGTTTCGGTTGAAAAACGACGTAAATGGGCTAGTTATATTAATGATAGGGAAGTATTTAATGTTATTTGTACCTTAAAAACGATGTTATTAATAACGTTAACATTGTATAACATAATATATTTAATGATGTCGGTGGCGATATTTTAGGTGATAACGATGCAAACAATGATAACACAAGTGTAAACGGTAATCAAGTGAGTATGATATTCGCACGAATAGTTTATAATTGTGAGGAATGAACGTTCTAAGAAAATTTAATGAAATCGCCATTAATTGACGACCCTTTTGGTGACGGATGTCACAGTAATGGCCATAGCTTCATCGCAATATGTCAAAATTGGTCATCCCTAACAGATGTAGTGGCTATAGGTTTTTTCATATATATATATATATACATATATATATATGTATATATATATATATGTATATATACATATATATATATACATATATATACATATATATACATATATATACACATATAGGGAAGGGATCAATATATATATATATGAATATATATATATATATATATATATATATATATATATATATATGTACATATATATACGTATATATACACATATAGGAAAGGGATCAAATGTTAACCCTTGTTTATTGCGATAACCCATTAACCCAACTAGTGGTCCAGAGGAAGCCACGTCACCATTGTAACTTAGAGTTACAGTGGTAAAACTAGTGGTCCAAAATGAATGTTAAATTTTTTTCTAAAAAAATATAGCAAGACTATACTCAAATTAAAGATATTAAAACGATCTATTTAATGGCGTAATTTGTTTAAAAAAATAACGTCATACAAAAAAATTAAAAACGTTATAAAAAATGGTGGAGTTTTTTAAAAATGGGCGGAAATCGTTACAGCAGTGGTGTAACACAATGTAAATGTTAGTTACAGTGGTGTAAGTGTTCGCTACATTAGGGTTAACGGGTTATCGCAATAAATAATGGTTAACAAAGGAATCTTACCCTATACATATATATACATATATATACATATATATATATACATATATATACATATATATACACACATATATATATGCACATACACACACACACACACACACATATATATATATATATATAAACATATATATATGTATTTTTATATACACACACATATATATACATACATATATATATATATATTTATATATGTATGTATGTATGTATGTATGTATGTATGTATGTATGTATGTATGTATGTATGTATGTATGTATGTATTGTAAGGCCCCGTTCCCGGGACGGTTACGGTTGGACCGTCATCGCGTAAAACATTTTAAAACATGCATTACTTTCGTAGCGGAATTTAAAAACTTTTATTAATAATTAAAACATATCATTTTATTACATTACATCATTCGTTTACATAATATGTCAAAATGTGGATGCCAGCCTCAAAACGCTCCGAGTAGCTTGTGCATCCATGCCTGCAACTCCTCGGCATCAACAAAATATTTGCCAACTATCATGCATATAAAAAGTCAGCGACGCTTAGTGAGTTCTAGTTTTGTAAATAAAATACTTTACTTCCTTTAAAACCAAAGCTTTGCATTCGTTCGTAGTCATACATCATACGTACACATTGATAATAATTATTTATTTATTATCTTTCTCAAACGCACATCATCATTCATTACTCATTCGCTCATTTCGTATGTTTCGAACTTTCATAATTATCTTTCACTTTTATCTAGATCCATGCAATAACCCCGACTCACGTCCGAAGACTAATACTGTGCCGGGGCCTGTAAACAAACCCCCGGCTCATGTCCGAAGATTGACACAGTACCGGGGTACGTGACAAGGATCCTGTTTCATACGTATGGATCAATCACAAAGACTGATCCCCTATGTGAACCCTCATGGGTTAGCCAAGATCGCACACTATATAACAACACAGTTGAGCTAACAACTCTCAATGAGTTGTGAACCTCCTTAACTTTGCTTGTAAGGCTTTTCATTCATTCGGTATGTTCCACTTCATTATCATTAATCATTCACCTCCATTTGAATAATACTTTACATATACTAGCATAATCACACCACGTAAAGTCACATAATAGATACACAACATAGTAGATAACATAACATACATTTTGAATGGTATGTTTACTTTTTTGGTAATCCAAATTTTCTAAAAGTTTAATTCATAGCTTTATTTAATTAATATTCAAAAGTTAATACACATATGTACTATATGAAAACAATTCATGTACAAAAGTATTATGAACATATATGAACATATATGTATCCAAAGACAAAGTCTGAAGACTTCCGAAAACAAAGTCTGAAGACTTTCAAAGACAAAGTCTGAAGATTTCCGAAGACAAAGTCTGAAGAAAGAGCTAAAGACAAAGTCTACTTTCGAAGACAAAGAAGACTCCATGCCTCGGAAGAAGCAGTCTTCCGAAGTATAAGTGGCTTCGGAAGAAGTTATTCTTCCGAAGAAACTTATCCTTCGGAAGACATTGCTATGACCAGTAGACATAAGTATGGTCTCTGACAGTCCGCTACAGACCTCTGATACAGCATGGCATCTTCCTAAAGAGCCATATTGTTGACCATACTTTATTCTATTGTTTACCTTTTTATGATAGTACATGTTAACAACTTTAGTTGGTGACAAAAGTTAAGTCAGGGACATGTCCTGACTACCAAATCTCAGGCAAAATGTCTGAGATACCTTAACCTAGAGTCTTGTAGTATATATTTTTGGTTAGAGGTTTCCAGCTGGTATCAAAGTATATCTGGCTGTAGGTAGTATTATATATATCTTCTCATTGTAATTTATTAAGTAGAGAGAAAGAGTTAGAGCCAAAACTTAATCTTGTAAGAATCTTGTAATCCTTTGAGTTGAGAAGCAATATATAAAAGTACCTTGAAAATTTACATGCTGTGTTTTACTGCCTTGTTACTTGTTATATTGTGATCAACTCTTTCTAGATTCTTACTGAGTGTTGTTCAAGGTGAATTTGAGAGAAAAACCACTTGTTGACTGACCAGCATATGATCCTGCAATTGGTATCAGAGCTCCCAGCCTCTTGATTGTGAGATCTTACCATCCAAATCAACCTGTTTTTCACTCCTCCCTACAAACCACTCACTCAAATGGCCGCTCTCTCCAAGGCTGATATGGAAACCGGTACCATGACCAAGTCCCACTGATCACCTCTGAAGACTTTGACGCATGGTGTACAAGAATGGAAGGCTTCATCAAGTGTCAAGACTCAAGGATGTGGGACTCCATTGTCAATGGTCCTTTCATACCAAGCACTACTTCTGTTACTGGTAATCGCATCATTCCAAAAGATGTTGATGATTACTCAAAAGAAGATAGGAAGAGAATAGAGCTTGATCAAAGGGCTATGACTTCTCTCTAAACTGCTCTTCCAAACTCCATGTACAGAGGCTTCAAGAAGTGCAAGATAGCTAAAGACTTATGGGATGCATTGAAGCTTATGTATGAAGGATCTAAGGAAACCAAAGAGAACAAGAAGGATCTCTTGAAGCAGCAGTTTGAAAACTTTACTTTCAAGGCTGGTGAGACCTTGACTCAACAATACTTCAGGTATGTTGAGATAGTAGATACTCTAGTGGATATTGGAGTACCTCTTGACAATAGAGACATAGTTAGGAAGTTCATGTCTTCCCTTCCTAAACTATGGACACACTATTGTGTTGTGATCAAGAGAACTTTGGACCTTAAGACTCTTTCTCTCATAGAGTTGTATGGTATCCTAAGTGCATTCCAGATGGAGATGAACATGCAGAACTCCTCTCGTAACTCCATGAACCAACTGAGTTCAGCCCTTCATGTGGTTGAAAGGGAAATCACAGAACCACGACACCAGCTGCTGTGTTACCCTGACAACTCACATAGTGGACCCTACATTACTCTACCTGAGACTCCAAAGTCTCAAAAGGTTCAACA
>BJCN01309837.1:0-11707 GCA_018326445.1 Flaveria brownii
TTCATAAGATTTTACTTTAATAGGATGACCATTCTTTATCTTTTCTGAATCTTTCTCCTCGAATATTTCATTGTTTATCTTTTTTATTTCACTCTCGACATTTGATTGACTATTCTTTTTCTTTTCTTGAAATTCTTTAAGCTTAGCTTTATTCTCTGGTGAATGATCATGGGTATTAAAGTTTTCAGATAAGGTATTTGTAATAGATTCAGGCATAGGTTCATGTGTGAATCGTAATCCCGTTTTATCTTTATCTTTCCTTCCATTCACCAGTTGCTCAACAATTGTCTTTGAGCTTTTCACTTTTGCTAAATCAATTTGAGTTGCTGCATGTGCCAATTTCTCTTGTTCAGGAGTTTTTGTCATCCCTTCAAGTTGTTTCTTTACAAGTTCAAGTTCTTTTAAAGTTTTGTTCCAAGAAGCTTGAAGAGATATGATTTTATCATTAGAAATTTTATGATCAGTTTTCAGCTTATTGTGCTTTGACTCTTCATGTTTAGGTTTATCACATATTTTGAATGAGTATGTTCTATAGTATTCTACTTGTTCAAAACATGCTTTGGTGCACATTTTCTCCCTTACTTCCACTGGGATTTCTGGGTATGAATTTGAAGACTCGGTGTCAGATGATGAGTTCACAACCTTTGGTTGTTCAGACTGTTCCATAAGAGCAACTTCTTCAGAATTTTCCTTTGGGTCAGCTTTGTCACTCCAGTCATAGTCTACCTCAGTGTCTGCTTCACCTTCTATCTTTAGATCTTTGTCTTCAGACCAGTCTTCATCGTTTATCTCAGCAATCAGTGCTAGACCAGAAGTAAGATCAGCTGGAAACTATTATGCATAAGCACTCCAGTCATAACCATCCTTGATGCTTACAACTAATGCTTTCTTTGGTTCTTCAATTGTCTTCTCTTCTTTGAGTTCTCGCATTGGCAGGCTTTGATAAGGTTTTTGAAATGTCTTATGAGCCTGTTGATGATATTTCTAACTATTAGAACTACTTTGGCCATTTCCTCCTTGTGTTCTTAGAGCTTTACACTCTCTAGAAAAGTGGTCATAGCTGTTACAGTTAAAACACCTTGACTTTGATTTATGAAATCCAACCGTTTTGTTTGCACTTCGTTTGTAATTTCTGTTGGCATAATCTAACACCCGGATTTTTGAAGGAAGTGAAGAATAAAAGGATGAAATGCAATTTAACCCAAGTTGAGGGGTTAAATATGTCAAAAGTACAACATTTATAATAATTTTGTACAAAAGGTGGCATGGCCGCCCATGTTGCCAGCACACTTCATTTCATTCGAGATTTTAGGGAGAGAAAGAAGAGAAGCTTTGGATTTTAGAGAGAACATCAAGCAGTATTCAAATTCAAGGTAAGAATTGGTGTTTTTAAGTTGTTCTTGGCTAGATTTAGCCTAGGTTACATGCTTATATGTGTTTGTTTGTGTTCGGTTGTGTGTTTTAGAGGATTTTAGGTTTTTGAGCTCATAGTAAATGGGTTTGAAGGAAGTCATACTCAAAGTTGCATAAGGTGAGTTCTACAACCCCCTTTTTACATGTTTTAACTGATTTTAGGGCTGAAAATGCATGTATGTATGTTTTTATAAAAATGGGTATGTTACCCGTATGTGTATGTATTAATGCGTATATGGGTGGGGTATGTTTTGGGGAATATGATGTTATGATTATGTTATAAATGTGTTTTGTTACTTAGAGCGTAAGAACTAAGCTTAGAACATGTTAAATTTGAACTTGGGACTAAGATTATGTTAATTACTGCAAGTTCGTTGCCCATGCGCCTAAATAGTGGCCCATGCGTCCCACGGTCAGAACTGCCTAAGTGCTCCCCATGCGCCAAAAACCCCATGCGAACAAATAGTGGGCATGCGCCTAGAAATTGCCTAGAATGACTAAGTGTTGAGCCATGCGCCCCAATAGTACCCATGTGCCCAGAACCTTGCCGTGCGCCTAAGTGTTTCCATGCGCCAACAAGGCCATGCGCCTGCATAGTGCCCATGCGCCTAAGACTTAGAATTTATTTTTGGAATTTTATGAAAAATGTAAAGTGTAGGCTTTGACTTGGGATGTTCCCGGGGGTGATGTGAGTTGACTTTTGGTGACAGATGATGTGTGATTAGACAGGGGTGCTAGATGAGGATATGTGATGATGCATGATGATGTGTGATGATGCATGATGATGTGTGATGATGTGTGATGAAAGTTTTGTTCCTTAATACATATTATTTACGTGGCTTCACGTAGTACGATTATGCTAATATAAGTAAAGTATTATCTTAACAAAGCGAAAGAATTAAGATACAGAGAAGTGAAACTTAATAAATGAATGAAAGCCTTGCAAGCAAAATGGAAAGAGGTTCACAACTCCATGTGAGTTGTTAAAACAACTATGTGTGGAATAGTGTGCTATTTTGGCTAACTCATGAGGATTCACACACAGGGGAGTCAGTCTTGGTGGTTGCTCCATACGTGCGATGTGGTATTAACTGTGTGTTATGTAGCTTGCGATTTTGGATACCTCATGAGAGTTCACACAAACAAGGGAGTCAGTCTTAGTGACGGTTCCATACTTACGATATGTGATCTTGTCATTCGACCTCAGAAATCGTGGTTACGTGTCACGAAGAGGGTAAACCATGACAGGATCTAGATTCAGTGAAAGATAATAATAATAAAAGTGCGAAAAGAGTGAAACGTATAAATTGTGTGATGTGAACGAAACGAATGAAACGAACAAAACGTGCGATAGGAATGAAACGTGTGATAAGAATGAAATGTGCGATAAGAACGAAATGTATGATGTGTGACCACGTGAGATAGGAAAGAAAATGTTTTAATGAGTGAAATGTAATTTGTAAGTTATAAAACTAGAACTCACTCAGCAACGTTGACTTTTATGTATTTTCCAGTTGGCAGGTGATTGTTATTGCTAAGGATGGCACGGGGCAGCTACTTGGCATTTTTGGGATGGCATCCATTTTATGTAAAATGACGCTTTTATGATGTAATGCAATAAATGATATTTTTTAATGATGTTGTATTATTTTCCAAAAGCAGTTAGTAATATATGAAATGATTTTAGTTAAATGATTCCATTGCGATGTTTTAAATAAATGTATATTTATGTTTTATGTGCAGTGATAGTCCAACTGTGAGGTGCCCGGGAACGGGGCCTTACACATAAGAGTGTTCTTAAGTCCTATAACCTATCATAACCATCTGCCAGTTAAGATCCATCTCTTCTACATCGTCAGGATCCATCTGAAACAAATCTTGCAAAATTAAATCAACTTGAGTTAAATGACTACCTTGGTATGCTTGAAAACTTGCCATGAAGGTTGTAAAGGAAGATTTGGATCTTCATCCTGTAAAAGGATGTTTATAACATCTTTAACATTGCTAGGATTAGCAAAGCTAGAGGATGGAGTCTCATTTTGAGATTTAGGCATTTCAGATTTTGGAGGAGACTGTGGTTGTGGTTAAGTTGAGTAGACAGGTTTACTAGTGAAGAAACATGCTCCCACAAACAAACTCACCCTCATCTTCAGGAGTTGATTCATCCTTGGCAAGAAAAGCATTCTCTACAGTATTTGCTGGAGAAGCAACATACTTGTATTGAGAAGTTGATGCATTTTTGTCATTATTTCTTGAGCTCTCATCAATTTCCACTTACTCAATCTGAGCAATGAGGATATCAAGATCCATTTGAAACTTTTCAGTATGCTTCAACAAAGTCACGGTTTGTTTCCAAGATGATGGAAGTGCATTCCGAAGTCTATCATTTATGTCTTTAAGATCATTCTTAATCCCTAGAGTTGAAATTTTGTTGTAAGTTGCACATATTTATTCATCATCTGATTTATGGTCTCTCCTGAGATATGCTCAAACTGTTCAAGTTGCCTTTTCAACATCTGTCTTTTATGATCTTGAATTTTTTTCCTCCTTCACAGATAACTTTCAATGCTTTGTACATTGTGTACCCAGTTTGGTAGTTCTCAATCCTTGATAGTACTTCTAAGGGCAACCCTTTACACATGAGTGAATAGGCTTTAATATCATTTTTCACCTTTTTCACATCATCCCCGTGTAAATCATCTTCTGGATATGGTTCTTGTGAATCTTTTGTATACATAAAACCTCTATCAGGACCATCAGAGGTGACAGGAATGTAAGGTCCTTTCTCTATTGATTTCCATAGATCAGTATCAATAGAGTTCAAATGGTGTTCCAGCCTCAGTGACCAGTTCTTGAAGTCAGCTCTATTCTTCAACTTTGGTACTCTATTCTCAGAATCTTCAGACTTAACAATGTTTAAGTTTTGAATTTAAGATAATATACTATTTTTGTTGTTTTTAGATTTGAAAAGAAATAAAGAAATGAAAATATTTTTGGATTGGAGATTTTGAAAAATTTACTAAGTGTTGAAAGAAAAGTCTAATTATGATGCGCCAGAATAGTATTGAAGCGCCCACTTTGACTTTGAAACGCCCAAGGGAATGCCTTAGTGTATTTCTGAAACTCCTATACTAGAAACGCCTGAACAGTTCTAAAACGCCTAAACAGTGGTGATGCATTTGAATAGTTCCAAAACGTCCAAACAGTTCAAAAACACCTGGGACTTTGTTTCTGAAAAACATCCAAATAGTGCTAAAACGCTCACAAACAGGTTAAAACGCCCACTCTGAAACGCTTACACAGTGCTAAAGCGTCTTAACAGTGTTCATGCGCCTAAACACTTAGGAATTTTCAGATGATTTCAACACATCAAACGCCTAATTCATCCTCTTCGTAAGAACCTAATCTTAACAAACTTTTCAAAACATGATTAATTGATCTTAAACTCTTCAATCAAGGGTAGAATGTATCAATTATGAATCCTTTAACATCACTTTCTTTCAGTTAACAACAAAAACTCAGAATTTTACTGAAATTGTGGTCAAACAACGAAGAACAGTTTGTACTCAAATCTGATGAAAATTCAGATCTGAAGGTGTTAAATCACTCAATTGTGATTCAATTCATGTTTCAAATGATGAAACACAACTGAAATCATCAATTAATTGAACAACTGCTATCAAAACATAGATTCAAGTGATTCACAGGTGTTCAAAAGTCATTTCAAGCTCCAAATCACTGAACTGAAGGCTTTGATACCATTTAATAGGTTCAAATGGATAGATTGAATGTTGTGATTAAGCAATTAACAATTATATGACAAAGTAATCAACAATTGCAAAAATTCATAGCAGTTGATAGTTGCAAGGATTACAATGTACAATTGAGAGAGTTCAAAACGTCTATCTCTACACAATAAATATAATCCTATTTATACTAATCCAAGAAACTAAAGGAACATATATTTACACATAAGTCCATATGCTATTGCAAAAAGTTAAAATACAAAGACAATTAAAGACAACATGTTAATCTTTAAGAAGTACTAACATATAATCTTATTCATCATTCATTATCGTACGTATTCGTTCATTTCATACTTTATCATTATCTTTCACTATTTGTAGATCCTGTCAAAACTTTACCCCCCATCATGGCCCGAAGCCACCATTCAGGGCACAAAGCCTCTTTATTTCCTGGCACAAAGCCGCATCATATCCTGGCACAAATCATTTCTGGGTAAAGTGACAAGGATCCCACTTTGTAATATGGATCAATCACCAAGACTGATCCCCCTGTGTGTGCACCCACATGGGTTTACCAAAATCGCACGCTATAATACACATAATTGAGCTAACAACTCTCAATGAGTTGTGATCTTCCTTTCATTCTGCTTGCAATCCTTTTCTTTCATTCGTTCTTTATGTTCCACTTTTATTATCATTAATCTTATCTCTTTCTTTAATGATAATACTTTACGTTTATAATCATTAACACACCATTTAAAGTCACACATCCATATATATAAGGAACATAAGAACAGGGCGTAACCATGCATAAAATAGGCATATATAAGCCCTAAGTCAAACTAGGGTCAGAACCCTAAAAATCTGATTTTCCAAAATTTTCAGAAAATTTTCTAAGTGTCCAGGCGACTGGGCACTATGCAGGCACATGAGCCCTGCTTAGGCGCCTTATCACTATTCGGGTGCATGGCACTACACTTAATTGTTTCTCACTAACTCTTGGGCAAATGAACTGTTCAGGCGCATGGGCCTATACTTGGGCGCCTAAGGAAAAGTTGGGCGCATGGGCCCTTTTGGGGCGCCTAACCCCAACACTTAGGCGTCTGACCAAATATTCTAGGTACATGAACTACTGTTCAGGTGCATGGATCACACTTAGTCATTATAAGGCATAAATTTGGGCGCATGAGCTACTGTTTGGGTGTATGACTTGCACTTTTCTAAGGCAATTTCAGGCGCATGAGCCTTATGTAGGCACATGAACTACCCGTTTAACATATTCCTAAGTTGTTTTCAGTCTCAAACATCATTCTAACCTGTACTAAGCTTGTCACTACCATTCTAAGCCTTACCATAGCATGAACAACCATAAACAACCATAGAACATCCAAACACATTCATATATACATATGGTTACATACTTAACATTTGTAAAAATGTTTTACATGCATTTTCAGCCCCAAATAACTTTGAAAAACATAAAACCATGGTCTAGAAACTCACCTTTTCTGCTTCCAAGCTCAACTCTTCAAATTCAAACTCTCAAAGGTTTCTAACACCTAAACATGTCAAAGACACCCAACCGAACACATATACACACATAAGAACATGTAGAACTCGGTTTCATGGTCAAAAATCCATAAAAACTGAACCAAAACTTATTAAAAACTTATCTTAGGCCAAAATTGATGCTTTCTCTCTCTAAACAGAATAAATCTGCTCTTCTTCTTCTTCTTCTTCTCTTTTGGTCGACAAAACAACAGTTGCTACGTATGCATGGGCGACCATACTTAAAGTAATAATAAAATAATGGAGTTTTGTCCTTTTTGCACTTTAGCCCTTCCACTTTGGCTTTTTTACCTTTCTTTCTAGATACTCTTCCTTTTCTTTTCTTATTATTTTTCTTTCTTTTATTTTCTCAAAATTTTTGGGTGTTAAATAAAAGGCAAACTGCCTTTTGACTGTACATTGATCTTGTTGTTTATATTAGTGTTTTGAGCTGGCTTTCAAATTATACCAGGCCGTAGGATGTAGTATAAAGTATCTCAGATCCTTGTATCTTAGATATGCTTTGTAACACTTGTAACTTTGAACTTGAGAGCAATATACAACATTCTTAAAAACCATACTTTATCTTGTTCTTGTTCTTTGTTATGTCTCTTGTTCACTTGTGTTCTTAGTATCATCTAATCGGTTCCCTATTTGTTCTTTTAAGTGTTCTAAATCTCTCCTTATTGTGAAAACTACTGTATTGACCAACCATCAAACAGTCCTGTAAAATGATCTAAATGATTGAACTACACTTTAAATAGGTCAAAACAACCTAAAGACACTTTGGATGATCATAATGATCAAACTTACTTTAAACAGTTGATGTGCGTTTTGATATATAAACTTTAATAATAGATTTTACCCAATTAAGCTTTAAAATTGTAAAATGCTTTTCATCTTATGACTAACTACACACACAATAGGTAAGTGTACCTATCGGGTATTAGTATAGCTTTTGGTAAGAACCAAGTATCGATCCGTGAACACGAGAGCTCCTGATACTAAGTCTTTATCATTATCTAGCCGATGAAATGATTTCTGAACTTTATGATTAACTAATTTAACTAACAAGTAAACTAATTGAAGAAAGTAGACAATGGTGAAGATAATCAATCAGAAGAAGATATCTCTTAGACTTTGAATCTGCTTAGCAAAACAATAACAACAAGCATGAACCTTTGGTGAGATCATTTTCTACACATGAAACATGAATATAAACTAGACTCCTGTCAAGGTTATCTAATTGCATAACTCTTTTGAAAGATAGAACGATAAACATATAATAGCCACCTATAGTTATGCCACAAAGGACCAATGATATAATTAAGCCAATATTAAAGGTGGTTTGGACTCTCGTCAAGGATATCAAACCCATAAATCTTTGGAAAGCTAACACGCTGAACATATGGTAACCACCTCAGTTCGTGTAATGTAATAATAGCTATGTAAATCCTTGATTGGAAAGCTACACGAACCATAAATTTGCACATTATCTATAGTTATACATAAACAAAGTTAGGATATAATCATAACAAACACAATGGTTTTCACAAAAATATGTATAAGGATGCATAATTGTTCAACTTCATTAGGTTTTCAATCCTTATTCATCATTCTAGTCAAATTCATAAACTATACACTAGGTTATGCAATTGATGAATAAATGTTCCAACACACATGGTTTTCTAACATAATGTGGTTGTAACACCCACAAGATTCAATATTGTTAGATCTAGAATTAATAGGTCTAGATTCAATGTATAGGCTTAGGACTTTAATCATCTTTTTGTAATAAACTCTTGTGCATATTTATCCTTACGTATGCAATATACGTATAGTTTAACCCAATAACTATGTTGATTTATATTTGTAATTGCATGAAAAACATCATACTTAGTCAATTTTGAAAATTGATTAAGTGTAAGAACTATCTACGGATGAACACAATGTTCTTTTGTGGATATTCTGACAAACAACAAGGAATTGTGCATCCGAGGATCTTCTGCGGAAGAACAACTTGCTGCGAATGAAGTCCCAAGTGACTGACTCTTACGAAATACCAAAGTCCTAAAGAAGGTACGGAAGACCAAAGTCCTAAAGAAGGTACGGAAGACCAAAGTCCTACAGAAGGAACAAGTCCCACGGAAGACCTAAACACTTGCATGTGTACCAAGGACATCAAGTCAACAAGTCATTTTTCACTAAAGTGATGTCATAAAGTCAACATCTGTGGACGATTTCACTTTAGTCAGAAAATTGCCACATCAAGAACATTTCCTGAGTAACTTTCTTACCTTGATAAGAAAGTTACTATTACCCTAACAGTAAATTCCTGAGCCTATAAATACAAGGCATAGGTGCACACATTTAGGGTAACCGAACAAAACCTAACTAATCAAACCAACAATACATATTATAAATGAAAACAACCCTAGGAACCCTAATAACAACCTCAGCAATATACACCAATACATGATTAGAACCCTAGCAATCAATCAATCATTATTTGTTCACTTGTAATCATTATTCATATTAATGGAAAACATTTGAATCAAAATTGTTTGTTCATTTACTACATTCATTTGCTTTACATTTCTATGATTTGTTCTTAGTTGATTAATGTTACAATTGTTATTTCATCTTCAATCAATTAAACAATAATTAGTGATAATTTCGCGATCACCATTCGTGCGATCTAACATGATAATTCCTGTTTTGATCCTTGGATTCAAAGGTGGTATCAGAGCCAAGTACTCATTGATTTAGATCAATTGATCTATCATTGATAGATTTGTTTAATTGATTGTTTATATCATTAGATCTATCAGGTTTTTGATTAGATACATTGATTTTGAGTAAACTTGCTCTAGGGTGTTCGTTACGGCTTGAGAGTTCGTTACCCAGATTTAAGCGTGTTGTTGAACGAAGTAATTTAAACATAAGTTGAGTTAAGCTAATCAATAGCTAACGAAGGAATTCTACTCAACAATTTGGTCTATATCAATTTAAAATCATTAAAATCTGTTTTATCGTTCTTTGAGTACTGTTTCATTGCTCGATTAACACCGATCTACATCAAAATCATTTTGATCCGTGGATTTGGGTTATTGATCGATAATCAACAGTTGTCCAAATGAATTTGAACAAATTCAATTAGCAAACGTCCTCAATTACATCTCATTTGATAACATATAGAGAGGATTGACTAATTTTGACTTCAACTTCTTAATTAACCAATAATTAAGTGTTTGGCACTAATTAGCTCATTTTCAAAGGAATTTTTGTTTTAGTTAACAATCACTGATTTAACTAAAATGAGTAATTCACTCGTTGGATCAGCTTACCAACCTCCAAAGTTGGAAAACAAAACTGATTTCAAAACATGGAAAATCAGATTCAGGAATCATGTAAATTACACTAATTCTGAATTATGGGTGTCCATCACTAAAGGTCCATACATTCCACTAACACTTGGACCTGATTACAAAGACAACAATCAACCTGAAGATGATTGCTGATTGAATTACACTGATTCTATCTGAAGGATCTGTCACCTGAAGATGCTAAGAAGGTCAAAGTTGACATTAAAGCATATAGTATGCTTACTATGGCTTTACCTGAATACATCTTAATCAGGTGTGAAAATTACAAAACAACAAACTCCTTGTGGAAGATTCTTCACACCCTATGTGTAGGGAGTGATGAAATCAGAAGCATAAGGAAGGATACACTTCGTTCACAATATGAAACATTCCATCATATTGAGGGTGAATCTCTTCCTCAATAACTCTATAGGTTCATGCAATTGGTGACAGAGATGAACATATTCGAGTTGAAATACACCAATAACGAGTCGAACAAGAAGATGCTCCATACTTTACAAGAAATTTGGATTCAAACAGTCTCCATGTTCAAGAATACCTTACATCTCAAAGCCATTAGGCTAGATACTTTGGTAGCTAAGGTAGAAGCACTTGAACTAGATGAGAAAACAAGAAACAAGAGTACAAAAGCACCTATTGCTCCTGACCAATTCAAAGAAACTAAGGGTGTTGGAAGTGCTTTTATTTCTAATCATGATGATGGAATCTCTTGTGCTATGGGTGATAATGAAGAAGAAGTTGGTTTTTATGCATCAAGACCTTCTAAATCAAATTCTCAAAGCAATTCAATAAGAAATGAGAGAGGAAAACATGACGAGGGAAAAAGCCCACATGCTGTAACTTCTAAGGTATCCCCTCCAATAAAAACAACAATCAAACAGAACCAATTACATTCAGTTCAAGCTTTCAAGCTTATCTGGGTAGCACTTTGACCTCTGCACACATCTGCCAGCAAGATCTTAAAGAAATACATCCAGATGAAGTAGAAGAGATGGATCTACAATGGCAAATGGCCATGATTGCCTATAGAGCCAAGATGTATCTGAGAAGAATCAAAGGATTAGTAGCTACAGGGAGAATAACAAAAATTAGTGTGGATAAGTCTAAGGGAGATGTTACAAATGCAATTTGTATGGCCACTTTTCAAGGGAATGCAATCAGCAATCCACCAGTGACATGAGACAAAATCAACAATATCAATCTCAACAACATCAGTCTCACCAACAATCAGCAAATCAAAGAACCTTCAAAAATAGCCAACCAACAGAAAGTTATGAATCCTACGTAATAGAAATCATCTGTTGCTAAACAAGAACCCTTTGACATCATGTCTCAGAGTGGCAAGGACTCATTAGCTGCCAAATTTGAAAAGGAGTTGAAGGCATAAAAGCAAATAAAGAAAAAGAAAGTGATTGACTCTATAAACGTACCAGAGGAGAAATACTATAAGTGGTGTGATATGCATAATCACAATACTGATGAATGCTACTTCACCAGTTATTGCTCCACATGCAACATGAACAATCATATGACCTCTGATTGTTACTTCAACAAGCACTGTGCCATTTGTAATAAGAATAATCATTCTGCTTAAGAATGTTATTTCAACAAAAA